>WJSG01024143.1:0-15178 GCA_016618145.1 Sanghuangporus lonicericola | reverse complement strand
AAGCTGTATAATGTGCGATGAGTCTTCATGTGTCGGCGTACTCCACACTACTGCTAGCCACTGACCCAATCGCGGAGGATATTCTGTTGCGTCCGAAATGTGGAGCCCGCCACCGTCTGCCATCGAAGAGTGTCGAAGCAAAGGTTGTGAAAGACCTCAGATAGTTTTGAGGGTACGAGCGAGTGTGGCCCAGCTAAATGGGGGTAGAACCGGGAGTACAATCAGGGGGGAGGGGACGGCTGCGAGAAGGGAGTTGTGATAATGAGGGACATCCGAGAGAACCTCAGCTTTTATACTCCCAGGTGGACGAATACGCGCTCCAACGGGCACTCACCGATCATTGCGAGGTGCCCACAAGTGATGAGGACGGAGACGGGTAGAACATGCAAGTTTAAGCGACTGCTGTCCATCATTCCTAACGTGACGGAAAGTCAGTAATCATTTTATGGCGAGCGGTGAAACACTGAGCGTAAGATACCTCGTCGAATGTGCATGTGAAACTGCGATGCAAAGATGTCAATTAATCGGAGATTGGTTCTGGGTCGTACGGCCTTCCTTGAGAGTTCTTGACATTGTAGCGACGAATTCGAAGACCGTAACCATGAACTGCATGACTTGTCCTATCAGTATGCCACCGATGACGGCCAGGCAAAAGATAAGCAGCTTGAGGAGATGACCTCCAACTGCAAATGTTCCTAGATAGTAGCCTTGAGAGATGCGTTGCAGGCGCCTACGTCTCCCCGCGACGTAAGTGGCAGGCGCTCGTCTACTTACTCTTGAAGCTGAGCCGCGCCGTCTGCGGCGGCTCCCAGCTGGCAGACCAAAACACGTAGCAAAGTGGCCGTCTGAGTGTTCTGGATGGGTTTAAGAGCTCTAATTACTCCACCAAGCGCTATACATCGGCCGCACACAAAGAGACCGACATCGTAAATGCATCCAATGCGGCGGTGCATTGGGCACTTCAACAAAATTTAATGAGTATAGAATGCAGAGCGAGTGCGTATACGGAACGGGTACTATAGTTATGTACTCTGATTCCAACTGATCCCACTTTAGATTCCGAGTAGACGGCTAGCTACAACCGAGGAGTTAGATATATAGGCGTAAAGCTTTGATGTGATCCTCGCTGATCCTTGAGTTCCTTGAACAACATGAGCCTCAGACGCGCATCTCGTCCGAAGCAGCTTTCGGGAAGGCGACCTTTGCGCGCAAGAGGACCTTTCACCAAATGAGTGTTAGAACGGTCGTGAGCACGTACAACATGACGGTCTTCGCTACAAACCTGCTTGAAAAGCCGTCGTCATCATCTACATCGTTCGAGGAACTAGAATGGACCGCAATGGTGCGCGCGTGAGTACTTGTACAAGGCACGCCGCCATCCGTGACGTACATGATGGCGTTTGCCCCGACCTGCGTTAGCATTGTCAGCATTGCCAGGCATGAGAGCAGTAACAGTCGCTCACGGACAGGGGAGGGTAGCAGCAACTATGGCGATGCCGAGCCCCACGTCGTTGTGCAGAGCGCTGGGTGGTACGCTGACGCCTCCGTCGGCGTGGTCAAAGGCTTCGTTCGAGCTACGGTGACATTGTCAGTCTTCAGAACAGTACTCATGCATTGTCGCAAAACTCACGTAGGCGTGTAGCCTTCTCCGAGGAGAAGCCCGGGCTGACACGAGACTGGGTTCCCATCTTCACGATGACCATCGAGACCTCAAAGCAGGTTACGCTCTCGATGGACGCAGCAGTGCTGTCGATTGCTGTAATGTTGTCTTCGGATTGGTACATAGTTGCTCTTCGTTGCGTAAGTGCCCCGCGCCGCTTCGCCTGGTATCAAGGCGGAATGCTCTACCCGAGGAGACATTGAATCAGATGGCCCAGAGCACATCCCATACAGTCAACGCTGACGCATCAGAGCGAGGAGAGACGTTCAAGACCGTTCATCCGTTGCGTTCGCCCAATCCAGAGAAAGCGTGCACGACGTGAGCGTGGTCCAGAGAGCCAAGCCGCCGTCTAGACAGCTTCCCAGGTGGCACTGAAGGCGCCTGCGATGGATGACTGCGATAGCCACGGTAAATGTGGAGGTACGCTGTATGATGTGCGGTTACTATCAAGCTTTTACGCATGTCTAAGAGCCACTAACCAGATGCGCAGTCAAGTGGCTTTAATCTCGAGATTTGGACCTTGGGTCCGTCCGCCATCGGATGGTGTCGTAGGCGTTTAAGCGAGTTCAACGGCGACAGCGGGGAGAGAGAGGATGAGCCGCTACTGAGAAGTCGGTGACTGTGAAGAGGTACCGGTGTGACGTAAAGGAGTGAGTTGGAACTTGAAGTGGTGAGGGACCCCCGAGAGAGGCCCCAGCTTTTATAATGCGGCGGGCACGTAGCAGCGCTTGGAAGGACGCTGACCGATCATTACAAGCCGCACACAAGTGATGACGGCCGAGACGAAGGGGAGATGCGAGTATGCGCAAGTTCACTCCATCATTTTCTGAAGTACGGAGAGTCAGTATCATTTGTTGGCCGGCGCTGAAACGTGGTCGGATATGTACCTCGTCAGATACGCATGTGGAGGTGGTATGGTAAGATTCCAGAATTCCCGTGGAATCCCTTCGAGAGCTCGGGGTGTTGGATTGGAGTCTTCGACGTTGTGTCGAAGCATGGGCGGACACTGCCGGATGCAGATTTCGCACCGGTAGGTAAGTTCGGGGTCGTTCGAAGTGTCCGCCACACTCACCTCATACATGGCGACCCTTAAGTAAAACGTCTTGGACGTTGTGGCGAAGGAATGAGACACCGAAGGGATGCGTGAAGTGAACATGCTACAGATGGGGGCGCGACGACCAATGTAGATTTCGAAATCGCGACGAGGGACTCTAAGAGATCGACGGATATCTGCAAGGATGCCAGCACATAGCGCTGATGCGTGGCGGTGAACGTCGCCGCGCATGCTCGACAGGACTTGGCCGAAATGTTCTAAGGAGTCTGTGTCACATCGTAATCAGGTCATCGAACTTTTGAGTCCACTTCAGACTGATGAACTACTGTCGAAACAAAGCGATCAACACATAAATAAGTAGTAGAGGTCCACGCACGAATGTTGAGACGAGATTCGAGTCAGCTAATGCGAAACCTGCAGGTTGTGGATCTTGCGCCGAATACGTCAGCTCAAATCCGTTCCAAGGCTCAGCCACTCTCACCTCAAACGCGGGACGCTTGACAATATTGTAGTAAGAGCGTGTTCGACGAGTCTGCCGTTCTTCCCTCCCTAGCCCCCCTTCTATCGGTCTCTCTCAGCTGCCGAGGAGCGAGTCTAATCGCTCGATAAGCCTCTCCAGGCCCCCGAAGTGCGCTTGATACCCGACATGAGCCTCACCTCGAACCGGTTCCCGAGGTAGCAGTCGGGGTGCCGCCTGACCACGCTCAGCCATCCATCCCATGCGGGTCACAGCTTGAGGACTGAAACGGATCCTGGATATCGCTGTGCGAGTGCCACTGCGCGACCGCTTTGTGAAGGTCTGGGCGGAGGGTCGCGGTGGCATGCACTCGCCGACAGACCGACGGGTACTGAGCAAATTGCGCTTTCATCGAATGAGACGCCATGAAGTCGGGGTGCTCCGATGTGGTCGGGAAAGATGTATGCAGTTGTCCTAGACGACGGTGACAGCAGAGTCGTCCCGGGTCGTCCGGTTCGGTGGACAGCGAGCCTGTCGCAAACGTGCAGCCGGGATGTGGGAAGATAGGCGCAAGGTTCTACTTCCATGTCACCGTCTAGACGTGTGTGAGATGCTTACTGGGCCTTGAGTCACCCTGCTTATTGCAGAAGTCATTCGCTGACCTTCAGTATACGGTGAAACGAAGTGAGCAGGTGCGCGATGGTCGGCTTGTAGGCTGTCCAGAAGTCGTGCACGAGAGTGAGCCAGCAATGCAGAGGCTCTCAGCAGCTTACCATACCTGTAGGCTTTACAAACATTACTTTAGTACCGTGAGCATTCNCCTGTAGGCTTTACAAACATTACTTTAGTACCGTGAGCATTCACCGGGGCCCGAGGCGGCAGTCAATCGCAATATCGACTCGTCCGTGGTCTCGACCCAGTCTTTGCTGTCCTTTCAACTGCTTCCGTGGCTGCTGCCGCCTGAGCGGCACGCGTACCTCCGAGCTGAGGGCTGGTCGGTGCTCTGAAGAGCCATCCATGATGGAGAGCTCTTGACAGGTTGCATGAGCTGGAAGACGGAAGAAAGCCAAGGTCCACACGAATGGCCCCCGACAAGCCCGCGTGACAAGTGTGCACTTTTGATTTTGTGACATCACAGGCGCCCAGTAATGATTGTCTTCGCTGGTGTCGGTCTTGCTCTCGTTTAACTCTGAATCTCTACTCACTTCTACCTCGATGCAGCCGCTTTCCGTGAACGCCTCACTGAAACCTGCGTTCTGATATGCTACAGACTACATGGCGCGGAGCAAGCCGGTTGAACCGCAGCGCTTGGATTGTGGCACTGGCATGGAAGGGGCGTCCCGTCGACTTCCGCTGGCAACCGCTCCGACTCACTGAGCGCTGTGTCTACTAGGCCGCATAGCACGTTTACGACTCGTAGCATGTCTTCTCTCCCGTGGCATGCAGAGCCTCACGAGGCCGTGGTCTGTCCGGGAATCCCTCGTAGGTACTCTGCCAGCCGGTCACCGCTTGCGGATGATCTCTCGCGTT
This sequence comes from Sanghuangporus lonicericola, assembly GCA_016618145.1. Lineage (NCBI taxonomy): Eukaryota > Fungi > Basidiomycota > Agaricomycetes > Hymenochaetales > Hymenochaetaceae > Sanghuangporus > Sanghuangporus lonicericola. The sequence goes on along the minus strand of WJSG01024143.1, from coordinate 10,477 downwards.
TCATGCGCCAGCATCCCGGAGGATGTATATTCCTGTATCGAGACTCACCCACTATATGAGCTGCTCTTGAGGTTCTGTCTTACCTCCTCGCAAAGTTCAACGATGTCTGCCACTATGCAAGATGTGGTCTCAACACGTGTCGACAGCACGCTTGGAGTGGTATATATAGCGGTGGCTATTTCTTCTATGTGAGTAAACAGGATAGCGAAAGTATCTCGCCGCACATCGCGCTTACTATCGTCTCGCTAGGATATATGGTACTACGTGTCTACAGGCATTCCTATACTACCGCTCATGGCGAAGCAAGGACGACTGCTTGGTCCTTCGCTACGGGGTGCGTCACAGTTTACGCTGCTCACACCGTGTGTAATTGACGATGTCATGAAGATCGCCGTCTCAATGTGCGTTGCGAGCCGCTACTGGTGTGCGACACGCCAGCAACTAATGTTCTCGATTGCACACTCAAGGGTCATTGACACATTACACCAAGCCTTCGTGCTGCATCTAGGGTACGACTATCTGATCACTCACTTCGGCGACTACACCGTTCCATACACGTCACTACCTTGGTGAGCTTTATGCTTAGCCAATACAATAATACGAATACTGATGGTCTTCCGTCGCATCTATGTAGGAGCGCACCAGTAGGTTCAGGCTTACACGCCGATACGCAACAGAACTCACACAGTTGCGGTATGTAGGCACAGGTTCTCTGTCTCGTGAGTATAGTACAACATACTCGCTCAGGGACGTACGTCTCACTTCCAGCTTTTCATGCAGTCCATCTCCGCGTTCCTATTGAACAGGTTGGGCTCACCCTCTGCAATACGTCCCCAGTAATTGAATGCTCACGGCCTCTTTCAGCTTTCTCACTGCTCGTATATGGAGACGTACGTCCACTCTCCCGGCCTCATAACAATGGATGGCTTACATGGGCCTCTTAGTGACCCATAGCGTGGCACTTACGGTGATCCTAGTCAGTAGTTCCTCGTCTGTGGCCCGAGCATATGTCTCACGGACAGCTTAGGGTCTTCTCACTATCGGCACGGCTGGTATGTCGTCTGCTCTAGAGGGACCATGACAAGTGCTGATCCACACTTCACGAACGGCCACGTAGCTACCAACATTGGTAAGTGACTTTCAAGTTTCCTCGAGGTTCCGATCTCATACTTATTGACTTCCGTAGCGTTCGCGCTTCGAGGGTCAGTCCACAATTTCCATCTTCGTCATTGACCTAAAGCGCACCCCAACTAGTTATGACTACAACAGCCTTATAGAAGGACTGGTTCTCTTGAAAGTACGTTTTCAGCTTTCACGTCTATGGCATACTGTGCTGACAGATTCTCCGCCGGGTTAGTCTCACGGCATCGCTGGAATCGCAGTCTCCATCGCAACTGAGTTGGCTCTTGCCGCGTCCCTCTCCTACCAGCTATACAAAACCCGCACCGGGACCGCGATGTGCGTTGGTCTCCCCAGTATCCCGGTATCGTGTACGGGAGCTGACTGTCAGACTTGTGCAGGACGGATGACTTCATTACCAAGGTCATCTTACACGTCGTCCCAACAGGAATGCTGATGACGTTCGTCGCCTCTGTCTCTATAGAAGTCAAACATTGTTAACATTCTTCCGATGTTTTAGGCCTCTCAATATCGCAGACCTCGTAGCTGTGCGTGTCTGTAGCATGAAATCTTTACCTCGACTAACGCCACACCTGATCGGGCTAGTATGTAATCGCCAAGGACAACCTCTACGTCCTGCTTTTCAACTTCATTCTCGCCAAACGTAAGCGACTCCTCCAACCCTTCGACATTTAGGCTGATTGCCTTTACGCCCTCATCTCCTTTTCTGCGACAGTCTACACGAGCGCGCTCCTGACAACGTAGGCTCTGTACCCTCTCACTCTGGGCACTGAACAGTCCCGCTGATATGGCACTCCTACAGACTGAACATCCGCGACTACCTCCGCCACATATCCATGGAGACACGCGAGCTGAAGACCATGATGGACGCGCACCCGCTCACAGTCTTTTTCTCGCGCACGCCTCGGCCGTCCGACCACTGTGAGCGTGCCTCGATTCATCTGGAGCGCGACGCCTGCCGCAGGGTCGACGATTCGGTACTGGTAAGTCTTCGTGCTCTCCCGCACGACTGGCATGCATGCTGACTCCTTCGTCGCTCACGCCACTGCAGTCCTTGGATGACTACGCGGAGGGCGAGGTCATCCACATCCGGCCGCTCTCCCGCGAGCTGGATCTCGCGTCCTGAGTGATGACTTGCTTACCGACCTCCGCGCATAGACGGGTCGCATCGGTTCCACGGACTTGCGTACATGGACGCTGGAGTATATTTCTGGACACTTTCTAGGGTTTTATGGTGTCCTCGTCGCATTGTATCTGTTATACACTACGCACAATCAGTATCTTCGGTCTCTAGCTTCTTGCGTTACTGCGCTCGTGCTGCCCTGGGCCGGGCTGTATCATTATACGAGGACTCCAAGACTCACTACGCCTCGCTGAAGGTGTACAGATACTTAGATCATAGTACGTATCTCACCAATGCATAGAAGCCTCATTACAAGGGCGGCGCTGAGCGTCGATGAGCGGCCAGTTCGAGCAGACCGGTGCGTGTGTAGCAATGGCATGCACAGGGGTACATTAATTGGCATCAAATCACGAACAGACATCGAGCTAAGTAATTTTAAGGATTTCAGCGTTGTTGTGGACCTCCGCTAAGCGCAGTGCGTTTTGTAACACAATTCAGCATCGACCTGAAGGCGATACGCGGGGTGGCTTGTAGTGACAAATATATCTATGTGATAGAGGGCGGGTTTGCGGGTGAAGAGTGATAGAGCGACGGGGAGATGGTGGTGGTCGCGACAGAGGTGATTCCGGGACGTATCGCACAACGCCAACCTTTGAAAGGTGATGCCCAGTGTTGAGCGGGCTCAAGTACATCCACGATGTCCCTCCGATGCGCTGTATATTGAGAAAACTGGGTCGCGCGTCGGAGTGCACGGGACGAAGGAGTGCCGTGCCGCGTCGTTGTTGTGGGGGCGGACAGTGAGGACCGTCGTCTGCTGCGAACCTCCGAGTCAGCTTACTATATAGACACACATGCAGCAGTCGCAGAACTCACCCCGCTGGACACTGGAGTGCATGGGTACAGGCGATGCAACCTCGACGGTCATGACACGGAGGATCGCTGTTAACCCAGCGCCACCTTGGGGAGCCTGGCGTAGCTTCGCTTACTTCCTCCGACGGGATGGATTGGCGTTTGGCAATGTCGTCCTTACTCCCGTACTCTACAAGCCCTTCAGATGGCGTTGAGCACATCTTCCACGCTGCGGCGTTTTCGGCAATTGACAAAATTTTGGACTGCGGCTTAGTGCGGCGCGTTCTGCATCTATCGAGGCGAGATGATTCGGATGGCATGTACTGAGAAATACATCTGCGTACCTCATGCATGCCTCCTCAGATACTCTTCAAGGGCTTTGTGGGTTTAAGCGACTGCAGATGGACAGTAGCAGCTCGCGGCGTTCGATATGCGAGGGGAGGGGAACCCTGAGTTTGCGGGCGCCGCCCAGTGCTGTGCGAACTCGTGGACATCCGCGACGTCTACCCGATGCGTTGCATGGCTGTTAGGTAGCGCAACGAATTGAACGCGAGGCGGAGAGAGTGTCGCGCCTCGTCGTCTCGGTGGGGGCGGGCAATGAGGTCGCCTGCGGCACCGGGCACAGGACGTCTGCGGCGTTGGGCAGGGGACGGTTCGAGGACGTCACCTCAACGATGGGGACGTCGGTATATCCATCGACCAGGACCGAGACCTCGTGAAGATCCATTATCGGTCTCCCATGGCGGTGCCTGACCATCATCATTCTTTAGCAATCGCGCGGTAATTACGAGTGGAGAAGGAAAACGATACCTCAGCAGTGATGGCGTTCTCTGGAACTGGGCCCACGTAATGAAGCCAGAGACTTAGATGGCCCACGAGTATGCGACGTGCCGGAGCTCCTCCGGGTTCCCTTTGCGCTGCGATGGATGACTGCGGCCTTGGCCGTATAGAACACATGTCTGGATATTCGAAACCACTGTCAGTATCCCGAATGCTCAGGCGACCGACTGAAACGAACCTGACGCGTACTCCGGTGGCGGACGTCGTCGGGCCTTGGGTTCGGGCTCGTTCGCTAACGAGACAGTAGCGGCGGAACGAGCGAGGGATGTAGTTGCGAGGATTGACTGTTTTCCGAGGACTGGGCTGTCTGCGAGGACTGGGCTGGGGTAGTGAAGGACTGCGGAGAGAGGGTCCAGCTTTTATCTCCTAGCGGGCATCACTATGCGCTCAAACGGACACTCACCGATCATTACGAGGCGCATACCGAGTGATGAGTACTGAAGGGAAGAAGAGATGTGTGTAAACGCATCTCCAGTTCATCATTGCCTGCAGCATGGAGAGTCAGCAATCATTTGTTGGCCAGCGATGAAACATGGTCGGATACGTACCCCGTCAAATATACATGCAAAGCGCGGTGGTGGGATGAGACGGTCTCCGGGGGATGTTCTAGAGCTCGGCGACTTGTTGAAGAGTCCTGGACGTGGTGGCGAAGCATCAAAACACCGAAGGGATGACCCGGATAAGGACGATGACCGGGCTAACGTTGCCGGCGCAATGACATAACAGGTCATGCAGCGGCAACTGTCATCAGCCCAATGAAAGCTCTAAAGACCGAAGTACGCACATTAGCAGAACGACATTGCGACTGCCAGCATCAAGGCAGTATACAGAATCGAGATACTACGGTCCACGGTGGCGGCGAACGTCGCCGCGCATGCTTGCCATCTGGTCTCGAGGAGTCTTTGCTGCGTCTTCGTCGCGTCCACTTCAGTACAGTAAGTAAGTACTGCTGAGCTATGGTCGTATTGGATGAGGAAGTAAGTACTTAGCCGCACCCTCGCCTCAGCCACCATTCCTAACACAACCAAACAACGCGCTTGTGGCTGACCCCGGCGCTTCCTCCTAAACGAAGTCGCCGCCGCCGTTCTGGCAACTTCTGTCAGTGGCTGCAGCCTCTCTCCACCGTCCGAGTCCTGTGATCTTACACCGTGCGTTCTGCTCGTCCATGAGCCCGTCAATGGTCTGCCGCCTTAGGGAGACAACCGTCCTTGCCTATCTATCCCTTCAGGACACCTCGTCGCTCGAGAACGTTCAAATTCAACTTCGGTAAATAGCTCTTGCGCCGCTCGTTGCGCATTTGCGGTCGCAGGGTGTGCTGAGATCATCCGGTGCTTACCGAGCATCCAAAGCAATATGTCGCTGACTCATTCTCCAATCCCGACACCGGATATACCGAGTAATCCGCTCTCCTTGTGGAAGGCGGGGACACAGGTGAGTATATATACGGCCGATGGGCCAGCATAACCTCTCTTAGCTACCGGTCAATATTCTCAGCAACATGCACACCAGGCTCTTTTCCTTGGTCTCTCTTGCTCTTCTCGTTGGCTCTACACTTGCGCTCCCGGAGGACCTCCAGACGCAGCCTACAGTCACCCTAGATGAAGCCACCGTCATAGGACAGCCGAACGGGACGGTCATCAAGTACCTCGGCCTGCCATTCGCCCAACCGCCGTTCGTCTACCCCTTCCCTTCGTCTCACCACACTCCGGTACTGATTACCGTTCCTCGTTAGCATTGGGAACCTACGCCTTCGCCTTCCGAAGCCCGCGCCGCCGTACACTGGCACGATCAATGCAACCGCGTTCGGCAACCAGTGCATCCAGAAGACACCTGCCCCCGTATCGCTCCCGAGCACCGTGCCTGCTGCCGTCGGTACATACATTTCGGGGTTCCTCGCTCGCCAGGATGTCCCCTTCAGCGAGGACTGTGAGTACCAACTCCTTCTGCGCACGTCCGGGGTCACGCTGCTGACGTCTGCGCGCCATAGGTCTCAACTTGAACGTGATTGTCCCGGCGGACACTCACCCGGAGGCTAAGCTTCCTGTTGCGGTGGTGCGTATCATCTTCCTGGCTATCAAGGGTGTGCGACTGATGTCGTCTTCTCTTACCCCAGTGGATCTATGGAGGTGCGTTTTGTCGAGTCGTGCAGTTATATTGCTGAGTCTTACTGGTTTGCGTACTATAGGTGGCTTCGAGATTGGTTCTAACGCGGTGTGAGTGGATACGGCTGCAGGGGACGATGCTGAGCGTATGTTAACCTTCTCTTCAGGGAGCCCGGCGAGGTCGTTGTGGCGAGATCCATCGAGATTGGGCACCCCGTCATCTTCGTCGCGATGAACTACAGGTGCGTCCTGTCCTCACTCGATGTGGCATGATGAGCGTTGAAGACCCAGCGAACCACTCCTTATAGGCTGGGCGCATTTGGATTCCTAGGCGGGAGCGAGGTGAAGGACGCCGGGGTCGCGAACCTGGGCTTGCATGACCGTGCGTGACAGCTTGGACATCTGTGTTCATTTTCACTGATGAACTGGTGTATGCTGCAGAACGAGAGGCGCTGCGTTGGATTCAGAAGTACATCTCCGCGTTCGGTGGGGACCCGGAGAAGGTCATGATGTGAGCACCCCTGCCATTTTTCCGAGTCGTAGTCACTCATGATTTGCGTCACGTCCAGCTGGGGCGAGAGCGCAGGCGCCGCGTCCGTCGCAATGCAGATGCAGACGAACGGCGGAGACACCGAAGGGCTCTTCCGCGCGGCATTCCTCGAGTCGGGAAGCCCGGTATCGACTGCCTATGTCGACAGCCCGTACCTTCAGTCTACCTATGACCAGATCGTGGCGGACAGCGGGTGCACGAATGCGAGTGACCCGCTCGAGTGCTTGCGTGCGGTCCCTACGGAGGTGCTGAAGGCGGCGATGGACAAGACGCCGTCGTTCTCGAGCTACCAGGTGAGTCGCACACGCTTTCCTCGGGACGTTATGCAGCTTTGCTGAGATGACTCCGCTGCAGCAATTGAACACGCCATGGTTCCCACGGGCGGATGGGACGTTCATCCCCCGTCCTCCCCAGCAGCAGCTTCTGGAGGGTCCGATTGCCAAAATTCCCTTCATTGTTGGTACGTCATCTCGCTCTACCCGATACTCGACTCCCTCTCACCAGTCAACGCAGGCAACGACGTGGACGAGGGCACCATCGTTTCCTTCGGGACCCTGAACGTGACGTGCGTATTCCATATGCATCATTAAAAGTCCCTTCCCCAGTATGCTGATACTGCTCGCACGCTGAACAGCACCGACGACGAGTTCCTGGAATACGTTAACTCCAACTACTACAGGAACACCTCCCGCGCCGCCGCAGCGAAGATTCTCGACCTGTACCCCGCAGACCCCGCCGCCGGCTCCCCCTATAACACCGGCGACGAGTTCGCGTACTCGCCCCAGTACAAGCGCATGGCGGCCTTCCAGGGCGACTTCTTCCTGCACGCGCCGCGCCGCACCTTTGTCCAGCACCTCGCGGAGAAGCAGCCTGTGTACTCCTACCGTACGTCGTCTCCTTCCCGGCGCCGTGGCATGCGGACGATACTGACTATGAGACGAGCAGTGAGCAACGTGCGGACGGTCGATGGCATCGGCGCGGTAAGTCGTCTCTGTCTCCGTCCCTGTCCTCGCCTAAGTTCGCAGCACTCACTTACTAATTCATAGGCACATGGGATGGAGCTCGCGGACGTCTTTGGGGGCGGGCCGTTGTGCGACTACCTGATCCGCTTCGCGGCGACGCTCGACCCGAATGGGGACGGGGCCTTCCACTGGCCGCGCTACTCCAAGTCCGCGCCGCTGCTGCTCACGCTGAACGACCAGGAGCCCGCGCTGAACCTCACTGCGGACACGTATCGGGCGAAGCAGATGGCGTACTTGACGAAGCTCAGCCTTGCGGACCCTATGTGATCATCGTCGCTTTGCAATCTGTCTGTCTGAAATTGATTACTCGTACTAATTGCAATAATAATGAACACTTTTCGATCCTGTACGTGGCCCGTTTGCATTTGCATGCCCCGACGCGACCCAGTGCGCTCTCTCCGCCACAAGCCAGACGCGCGCGCGCACAGCGTTTTCGACCTCATGCACTCGAGTTGAGTCGCAACTTCCTTCCATCCGACAGTCGACGTCCCGCCTGTATACTCTCCTTGACGGCGTCAGCGCAAGTGTGCGGGTAGAGGTGAGATTGCGCCTGGGAACACCCTCCTCCTCGTTGCCGTTGGAATCCTTTCCCTATCGTACACGCCGGCCGTAACGATTTCCCCCAGCTCCATAGATAGAAGGTGTTGCTTCATGCCTCTACCTGCGTACCTTCCTGATGCGAAGACGTGGCGATGGAGACATCTTTGATGACGCGAACCTCGACGTCCTGGAGAAGGCGATCTTGAAGACGAGGCAGGACGTGTTCCCGCACGTGTATCTCGATGCGGGAGTGCAAAGCAGGGAGTAGTTCTCGCTCGAACCGGGTCTCGAATGCTTGTATGACGCGCTCCTCGATCTGCCCCTGCGCTGCCACAAGCCGGGCCTCGACTGCCTGCATGATGCGCGCTTCGAGCTCAAAACATTCAAGTTCCTGCAGGGGCGCGCGCTCCTCCATAGAGCCTTCTACAGCTTCATGACGGAACTGATTGTTAGCGGACGCAATACACGAAAGGGGGGAACACGCACCACCCGCGTCTGGCTTGCCCTTTCCGGCCCTCTCGCCATCAACATCGATCGCTTCGTCCGGGTCTCCCACATACCGAGTCACCTCGTTCGCACTAGCGTCATGTCCCGGAAGGTTCGTCTCGACGCTTTCCTCATCCTCTGACGCATGCTCGGCCACAGTAGGAGTCGTGTGGGCCTCGGGTCCTTCAGCTACCTTGCGTTTCTTGCGGTGGGTATCCAGTCGATCGTTCTTATTCGCTTTGCGTTTGCCCGTGAATCCGTGCTTCTGAGCCTGCGTGCGATTAACGTAAAAATTCCTGATTGCCTGAGTGCAAATATGCGCCCGTGTCAGCGAGGTGGGTCGCATATGCGATACAGCGAGTACTCACCTTCCGGACGTTCGCGACCGGGTGTTTCGCCCGGCTGAGAGGATCCATGTACTTTGGATTCTCGACGACCGAGTCGCCAACAGCGCTGAAGAAGTCCTCCCGAGCTCCGGTGTTCATGTGTTGGTACTCGGCGAGCCTGGATTTCAGGTATGCTTCGACTACGGGGAATTTTGACCAAACTATTCGAGGAACCTGGCGCCGCCCTTTCTTGGCCCGTTGTGTTCCGGTGGACACGGAGGTATCAGAGACCGGTGGGGTTGTTTGAGCGACAGGTGAAGCATGTCGCTCATGTGACGTGTCGCCGGGCGAGGTATCGGCGGATGGGGTTAACGGTTCTGTCGTACGGACCACAACAGGAGATGCTGATGCAATGCTGAGGGAAGAAGCCAGTTCTGGAGTTTCGGAGGCTACAACAGTCTCTTCAGGTCAGTCGAAGGGACGGTACGGGCATTGATGCGACTGACCGGGCTCTTTTGCGCCAATCCACCAGACGCTAATCTTCTTCCCTAAAGAATACAGCGACATGTTGTGACGCGTGTTCACACAACGAGACGGGAGGACGGAAGATTGAGCTGGACAAGGAGTGCTGTTGCCGTAGACTTGAGAGTTGAGATTCTCGTTCTGTGGGTGTGGGTAGATGTGGCCGGGACTTTCCGACTGTGATCCCGTAGTCTCACCATCCGCTTCCATTCTCATTTACTCCTACACGACGACTTCCGCGTCCATATCAATCATATAAATATCTGGGGATTACATCTGAAGTCAATGGGCGTTGTGCAGTGTCTAGGTATGTAACGTATTTTGACAGCGTCCTCGACATCATGCACTCGATCGAGACACGCGGAGACCGTTCCAAATCTGTGCGTCGTGCATGTCATTATAGTGCTTACTACCTCCTGGCTGGAACGGACTCCAGAGGGATTCCTGCATATTCATGACCGACCGTCCCCGATATCGAGACCGTGTCCGAGGTGTTGCTTATGGACACGTCGGTAGAGATAGATCCCATGACGCGGTCCTCGGCGAGAAGTGGAGCCCCCGACGGCGTCCGGTTGTGTCCTAGTACCATCGGGGCCGTCCTTCGGCTCGCAGCCTGGAGGTTGAGCAGGATGCGCGACACAATCACTGCGCTGACACTACGACCACATGGGATATCAGTAAGGGTCTTCGAAGAACCTAGGAGACTCACGGATTGACGAATGACCCAGTGTTACTCAGAACCTGGAGATAAGCACATATGAGATCGCAGGAACCCTTGGGGCAGTGGAAGAATAATGAGTACCTGCAGCTGGGTCTCGCTAACGACTTGTAGGATATTGAGAGTGAGGAGGACTCTGTAGGAGAAGGATTGGGTATCATTATCGTCGCAGAGCTAGGCTGGAGGGCGCACTGACAAGAAAGATATGGTGCCTGGCATTGCGTAAGTATGAGGATAATGTGACAACCCTCATGATACG
>WJSG01024125.1:0-29255 GCA_016618145.1 Sanghuangporus lonicericola | reverse complement strand
CCACCGTCGCGTGGGCGTGTACGATCTTCTCGCAGCCTTCCCGACCCTAACGGCACCTCTATGGCCGGCGCGATCGTCGCTGTCAAAGACGAGTCCCATTATTTATGATCGACAAAGGTCAGTACACCTCGAACATCCGTATCGAGATGTGTGCATGCTCACCGCGCGGAGGCCAGATGTAAAGGCTACAACTCGACACGTTGCGCACGCTGCACCTCCTCCTGCTTCGCATAGACGAGTCCGGCTAAGCAGCATGAAATCCTCCGGTGCTCGAACAACGAGCCGGCTGGATGTAGCGGCGCAGCGGGGCATCCGGGGGCGCATGGGCCAAGCATAAGGAGAAGACACACTGATCATGGGGGATCGTATACGTTGAATTACAGGTGCGTACGTCCTAGCCGGTGTGTTCATGAGACCAGGAGTAGAGCAACGCGCTTGCTTGAAGGGACCGGAGTTCTTGCGCGGTCAACCATCTCTGAAGTCAATGATTAATACCGGAGTCACAACTAGATCATGTCATATGAGATGAGCGGACGTACTCCTGATATCAGACTAGTCCCTGCCCGTAATTCCCGCCCAAGGCTTACGCATCCTCCGCGTCCTCCACCGAGAACATCATGGACGTCTCTGATTGTGTTCCTTCAAGCCAGGAGTTCAGCTACAGGATGCTTCCTGCGAGGACGTGTCGCGCCCGACCTGGAATGTACGAGTCTGACGATGTTGGAGATACGAGACGCAATACCCAACACACCTCCTTGACAAGACCGACGCAGGGCAAAGAGACGATTTGGAGACCGAGTAGTTGCGATCTGGGCCGTGCTGTACGTGTCATGTTATTGAAGCTATCAAGTTCGTGCCAAACGCACGCACGAGGTGTACTTGCGAGGCTCTATCGGGCCATCATGCATCAATGCTCGCATTGAGAGTGAAGACACAGGGGCCTAGAGGTATACACGGCGAGCGTTATGGTCCGCCATTATTCTTCTGGAAATCGGACGCGTTCCTCGTTACTCGTGCCCGTGACGAAGGACTTGTACATAGCGTTGCGGTACACATACATGGTGACAGAGTGTGACGCATGAGAGAGGATGTCTACAGCGCGACGGAACACGGGGAGCGGAGGAGAAGCAAATCCCCCGGCGCCGTGCGCGTCGTTCCTGACTGTCTTAGTGGGATCACATGCTCGAGCCAGCCATTGGTTTCGGAAGGTTAAGCACTCCGAGATGCTTGTAGTGCGCGCCGGAAGCACGGTCAGAACAAGATGAACAGACTCACCCAACGAAAGAAGCCACCGCTAGGTGCACGGGGACACGAACTCTGCGGCCTGTACGGTCGCGATGCCGCCATACGCGTCGTCCTCCGCCTCTATCTCTTCGATGGTTTCTGGGTCGTTGGTAGAAGTGGGTAGGACGAACCGGCGCGCATCTACGGGAGACAGAGAGGAGCGATCCCCGGAGATGTCGCCACTGTGACGGCCGCCTGAACGGTGGGGACTCCGGAGCGTTAGTACGGTCGAAGGCGACGGGGTTGACAGAGGGCGGAGACGGACCTATGAGTGATTGCTGGAGGCGAGCGTAGCCACTGCGACGAGAGGTAGACATTCTGGGTGTAANTGCTGGAGGCGAGCGTAGCCACTGCGACGAGAGGTAGACATTCTGGGTGTAATTTCGGGGAGACTGGGGCCTATGTGTGGGGAGGGAGGGCAGGGCGCATGGTGGGAGAGAGAGACTAAGTACGAGTAAGTACAGCAGTAGAGCAGCCTGCAGCCCATTCGGAGGCAAGAGTCGCGCGCTGCATCTTATCTAATCAGATACCGCTGACCGCCTCCTGCCTCGAGTCTCCTCTTCTTCCATACCTCCCTCCGTCCGTCCGTCTTCGCACATCGCCATGGACTGTCTGCACAGTCTGCACGGATACCGCATGCGTTCTCTGCACCGGTCATTAATTTTCAAGTCATCCCGGGAGGTCGGCCCCACAACGCGCGCGGCCGAACACCATGCCGAGATTCACCGACTCCGGAATCTTGTTCCATCTCGGAAACCTCACCTCTGCACCACGCGTGTGTCTATCGCATTCTCATATTACAGGTGTCACCCGCTTTGCTGCGAGCTCGCCGTTGGACGACGAGAGAGGCTCATCAAGTTCGTCTACACGGTGTTACCGTCGGGCCTCCGGTCACGAGCTCTGGCCGACGTCAATGTGCATAATGATGGTGAGTTCGCAGCGTCATTAAGCTGTGATGCTCCCTTTCAAGGCGTGCACGGCGGCCTCTCTCTGCCACCGTGAAGTCTCTCGTGCATGCTCATGTTTATGTCTCTAGTCATGTCTCGATGCGCACCCACCCAAGTTTGCGGTTCGAATCAGGTGCTACTTGCTCTTCTCTTCCTTCATCCCGTCTCGGTCTATCCCACAGCAGGACCGCTGCCTCAGTCCTTAGTCCTAGGCCTAGTCACCCATCCGACCGCCCGACGTCGCTCTGTATACCTCCTAGCACCTCCAGCAGGCTTGTCTACGACCTGTGCTTGCATGGGGATTGGGCTCGCTGGGTAGTCCGACTCACTGCACGTTCTCGCTCCATCTATCCGACAACCTCCACAGAGCATTCCGACCTATCCGTCTATATTCCCGGAAGTTCTCAATCAGCGCCGACTCAGCGGTCCTGGACCCATCCGGGCGAGGCTCAATCGACCTTCCAGTGGACGGGGTCTTGAGACGTGCGATACCAACGCCGTCAGCAGGACTCGGCACACTCGAGAGATGGACGTCCACATCGAACGGGCGATCGACCAGCTCGAGTACTCTCGCAATCTAGTCCCTGATCCAACGGGAGTTCTGCGCTCCAGCCTCAAGGTTCCTCTATCGTAACCTATCTATCTCACGATCCGACTACGACTCCCGCTGTCCCCTACATAGCTGGGGCATCTCGTAGCGTACTGCGAGAGACTCTGGGGCCTGTGGCTGACTTCTTGTCAGTCCGCTTCGATCGGTCCTCCCGTGTTGGGACTGTTGTGGCTCGCCATTATCGCAGGCTCTGCCGCGCCTTGTTCATCCCCTACGTTTACATGTAACATGGGTATCTTCCTCCAGCGTCGACGTGCCGCCGAAGCTCGCCATTCTGTATGCGACGAACATCCCCTACGACACTTATCAAGCGGATTGCCAGCTGATGTTACGCCGGGGCAGCTCAAGGTCCTTCACAGCGGCGCCCAGACCCTGCACCGTTCTTATGACCACGCACCGCGGTCCGCCGCCTCTATCATAAAGTCCGTGGCGCGCTGTGCGGCCTCTTCTCATCGACGCGCCCGCAGAGTCCCGCTGCACTCGCTTATCCCTCGCCTTGGCTGGCACTCTCGCACACGCTCGTTCACGCCGTACATCGCGAATTGCGACCATCACCCCGCGCGAGATTACGGCACGCCGCCAAAGATGTCGTGTGCGGGTACATAGTACATCTTCGCTCGCCGTCGGGACTCTCATCGGCACTCCGACCTCTGGCGCGACCTCAAGCCCGTCGACGAAGCGTACTTCCCACACGTACTAATCCGAGGTCGTTCGGAGAGGGAAGGTTGTGGGTAGAAGGAAGGGTTCTGAGTCCAAGAACGGAAGGCCGGAGCTGCATGAACGAAGAGAGCGCGCCAACTGGAGTCGGGGGGCACTCGACGGCCGTGGCTCATGACTTACCGAACAAGATGTAGAGAGTAGAGTCGGCGCAATCATAGATAGCTCGCGTCATTTGAGATGAATGGACGGCCTACGTCCGACATGACCGACCGTGCACCAAGCGCGTCCCCGCTTCCGACTCTTTGGAGATCATCGAGAGGCCACTCACTGGCCTGCTGGAGTTGCGGCTGCAATGATTGCTTCCTGGAAAGTTTACAATGCATCAGTATCGCTTCAGATCACGATATACAGCATGTCTCACATGAAAGTTCCCGTGGGCTTTTTTGAGTATGTCAACGGCTTGGCCCAGATGATCCGCATACAAGGTTGCGGAAGCTTCCTTCAGAGCGCTTTTGTTCACGACTATGAGCCTCATTTTGTTCAGCAGTGAGACACAAGCTTACATATTCAACCTTCGGACATGGTGGTCATCCAGTGTCGCCGCGCTGGTGCCGGAAGTTATATCTCAAGACGTGGCAGAGTTAGTAATATACCCGATGCGCCGATTATCCGGATCCTTACCGGTTCGGTTGCCTTCAGGGGGGCAGTTCATCACTGCAAGTATGTCCAGGACAAGACTCAAGAGCTCGCATGACAAAAGCTCGAGTAACTCGAATTGATACTGACGAGGGACAGGGCGTCAGTGTCGGGGACAGCTTGCAACGAAATCTTCGGAGAGAGAACCTACATCCCAAGGAGCCTGCCCATAATAATGGCTGCGGAGACACTTGTCTATGCGAGATAATGCAACTTTAAACTTGTCCCCGGCGGGCAGAGATTGCATCCCCGATATGATGGCGCGCATATCCGCCCGATCACCGGCGCTGGTAACCAGGAAGCCGTCATGAAGCATGTAGGGCTTGAACGTGGAGAGCAACGGAGGAAAGTCCGCCGGATTGGCCTGTCGCCCATACCATGAGTCCTGGCGGAGAGTGGCAGGTAAGACCCGGGGTCCATGTGTGAGATGATGGTCATGGTATGTGAACGCATAAGAAATATGGGGCAAATGTGGACATAGCAGTCCACTTCCCTGCCAGAGTAGCTTGAGTATAATTGCATGGGTACCAGCGACGCGCAGCCAGTGCGACTCCAGACGGGACCGCATCACCCGCATACAGTCATTCGCAAGCTGTCCGTGAGCTTGCTCTGCGCTGACGCAAAACGCTTCTCCGGAGCGTGACCGGTCGACGAGGAACTCTCGGAAGGTCGCGTGAACAATTCGGAACGGCGAGCTGACGTTGTCGCGCTCAAAGAGGACGATGGACCGCAGCTTGTTGAGAATGGGAACCGACTCGGTGGTGGGCATGCCCGTCAGCTCCTCGAGCGTCGCCGGAGATACGCCGTTAGGATCCTGCAGGGTGACGAGGTATTCGAGGACCCGTGCGAGGCGCTCCTGCATCTTTGCATACCGGTCGCGTAGGGGGAATACACTCTGCAACACAGTTAGATAGAGGGTGTCGATAGGATCGAGACCGGTGGAGGAGCCCTCGACAGTCAGAAGCAGGTTGTATCGTTCCTGTATGGATAGCGGGTCATCGACATCGCCGAGAACGAAGTCTACCACCGTCCGTGTGTATATGAATAGTCCATCTGACTTCTCTACCAAACGGACGAGTATGGATGGATCCGTCGCCAACCACGTCTTGCTCGTATCATTCTCTTCAAGCCTCGCGCGGATGAAGCGTCCGATGTCATCGTCGACAGAGCTGCGAAACTCCTGAATGGAGATACGGGAGATGTGAGGCTCCACGTCCGAGGTAGTGAATACGTTGTGGATATAGTGGGGCTCCGGCCGCGACGTAAGAAACACGCGCAAGGGCCACCCCGGTTTCGCGGCAGCGGTGAGGAGCAGTCGGAGTAGAACAGGGACCAGCTCCTTTCCATCTTCTGTACATTCGTCGAGGGCATCGACGACGACGAAGATCGGGGGATGTGACGAGGAGAGGGCGTTGAGTGGCCGCTCGATGAGATCCTTGTATTCACGTCCAAGTTGCTGGAGGGGCGCTGTCTTGAGGTGTTCGCGAGCGGCGTCGACAATGAGGCCGCGCAACGCTGGTTGCGACCGAGCTAGCTGCGACGCGATGGTGGAGAAAACCTTCCTGGGGGAGTTCAACTCTTGCACACCCCGTGTGAAGAAGAACGACGCTCCGAGACGGTCGCGCTCTTGAAGCCGTCTCGCGAATTCAGACGCGATGGTGGACTTCCCGGTTCCGGCTTCTCCGACGGACGAGGACACAGACCGGTTGGGCGCCGCTATCTGTAAGCTGTTGCTCTTCCCACGCCTCAAGACGAGCGAGTATCTGCTCCCGAGTACCCTCCTCTAAACGGGCCTTCATGGCGTTCGCGGCAGAGAGGTAGTGTGCATCGTCGGCGCGCGGGATGCTGTCCAAGATCCGTTCTTCCTCTGTCGACATCGATGAGCTTTCTTCAATGAAGAGACCACTCCTCACGTACCAGCCGCCTTCAGAATTGTCATCGAAGCGGAGTGAGTGGCGCTGTGCACAGGACGACATGAACACGGACCTTGGTCAAATTCAGAGTCTCGGCAGCTAGAGCCTCGATGGCGATATTCCCCTCCATCTGTCCCCAGAGATATCTGATCGCTGCCTGAGGGTAAAAGATGGGGCGACAGCGTACCTGGAAGCGTTGACAAGCGGCCGCCATTTGGTCCTTCATAGCTGCAATAGCCTCTGCGTCTGTGGCGCTGTGTAGGAACTTGGCGAGATAGTTCCTCTGTTTCAGCATGTCAGCCTCGAGGCATATCATACGAAGATCGCTGCAATCACGGTGGAATCAGTGGTGTCAGAGCTGTCATGGTTGCAGACGCACTTTAATAACTTCTCAACTCTTTCGTGCAACTTGCTGCCAGAGCCCGACACTCTCTCCTGCGCCTGGACTCTGTGGGGAGATCCCACAGGATACTGCTCTAGTCCGGTCCTGATGGTCTTCGCGAGTCCTTCGAGAGTGTTCTCAAGCAACGCCGCCTCTCGGCATAGCGCTACGAGTGCGTCGCAGTTCGACCTCGCGTCCTGTCAACATTCGTGCAATCAACATCATCATAGCCTTCACATCAATGCTGTTACGCACCTGTAGTTTCTTCAGGAGCGCAATCAGTACATTGAGTGCTATGCTAAGTCCGGGAACCGGCGCCGCGGCGATGATGGCATCCTTTGTAGCTTCGAGGCTTGCAACGGTACCGTCGAGAACGGCAATCGGCGTCAGCGAGATCCTGGGGAGCTTGAGACGTGTCATGATGATGATTGTAGCTGGTAGGAAACAACTATGGGGAACGGAACGCAGACCGTCAAGGTTGTGCGAACGCGTAGTGCGTTGCAGAATCCTCACGGAGACCGCGAGGCATCGATACTTCTCCGGAATGTGGCCCGGGACCACGTTGGCTTGCATCTGAGTTCTGACAGCGAAGAGTTCACTGCGGCTCAGGTTCTGGGTGTCGCGGACGCGAAGGATCCAGACCGTGCTCACCCAGCGAAGATCGTTATAAGGATGTATGCAGAAATGAAACGCGCGCCTCAGAAGTCATGCCTCATGCCCCCCCGGCCAACACGTTTACCTGCTCACCACCCGCGAGTATGCAGCTCGCAGCACCCAGAAAACGATTGCGGACGTGCGGAGCTTTGCGAGTGCTGACGGCTTTGAGTACTATCATACTCATATACTATGACAGTAGTCCCATTGGCACAATGACCTCGCACCTAGACGCCCATACGTGTTCATACTCCGAGGTGAGGGCCGTCCTTCGTACTCACAGGGCGGTAAGCTACATTTTTAGGAGCTATCGTTTCTCATTGCGTGTCTTCCTGTAACCCGAACAGGTCCCGGACCCTTCGAGCGTATGCGTGTGGAGATGCAAGCACCGAGCCTGCATTCCTGACCTGAGACAGAGGGGCAGCTGTGCGAGGATCCGGACGCCGTCAGCATGCAGTCCGCAGGCGAGATGCGAGGAGAACACGCACCGGTGTTCTTCTGACCTTTGATCCCGTCCCGTCCACCGCCCCGCCCTTCTCGCGCGTCTTCATCTTGAACACCGAGATCGTGTGCTCGTACTGCCGCTGGCCCCTGCTGGCCCTCACCGATCGTACTCTGAGCTGCCCATAAAACGCAAGAGGTGAATACGGGAAACGCAACAGGTCGTATTGCAGTGACATTCAGTAAGCCGCTCTTCAACGTACTGTACAAGATCGCGATCGCGCATGCAAGGTACGCACCACGGCCCTGTGCTCGCAACAACGCGAGCACTACAGAGGGAACCGCGCAATCAATGCGCTGAGTTCTTCAGTCCCTGCCAATCGCTCGTCGTCCACGGTGACATTGAGCGGCACGCTACCGTCGTTGAACTGGAGGGTCAGGCGAGCGGTGCCGTTATATGGAGGCCAGTACACTCCAGAGGCGCCGTTCGGATCAAGATCGTTCACGAACCAGATGAAGTAGTCCGTCATGTCCCCAGGCCCGAAAGCGTTGAGGAGGTCACTGGTATGGGGCTAGAAGGTGCGCGTCAGCTCCTCCACGCTCTCCTCAGAAGCCGTGACTGGCACTCACGTAGCCGACGCCTGCGAAGTTCGCTCGCGCACTGACTGAGTATCGCAAGAAAGACAATGCATCGGTCAGCCATCTCCACGCCCAACACCAGCAAGACTTGGGAACGCACAGAAGTTGTACACGGTCTTGTTCGCCGACACCCTATCCAACAACCGGCGGCGAGGCGCGTTGAAGAACCAGTCGCCCGTGAGCGCCGCGATGCGTTTATACTGCGGCGAGAACGCGTTCGCGCTCCCGGTGTCGAACGGCGAGCCGGCAGCGGGATCAGACGGGTACAGCTGGAGCAACGCGCTCAGATCCGCTGGAGACGAGCCGGGGAACCAAATCTCGGAGATGTAGCTCGCGACCTCGTCGTCGGTTCTAACAATGAGCAGTGTGATTGGTGAGCGCGTGGAAGGGGCGGGAGGAGATACAGCACGAACGTGAGGTTCAGGCTCCCGAACGAGAAGATGGTTCCCTCGTCCTTTACATCGCCTGACGTGGTTGTCAGCGTATAGGCGATTGACTATATGCAAGACATACCGACGATGAACGGGACATCTGCTATTTTCCCCTGGGAGGTCAGTTGGTATGGCGGCACTGTGAGGAAGACACCGTCTGCGCGCGGCAACATGGGAGAAACAAGGCCCTGAGACGAGGATATCATGAGCCAAGTGCATGCTAACCGCAGTACATATACTGCCGCAGATAGAGAAAAAAGGACGCACCGCGAAGTCCGTGAAGGTAGGAAAGTTGTTAGCCGTAGCGAGCAGGTCATCCGCCTGCACCAGGCGCAGACACGCAAGGGTATCGGTAGCATTCGAGCATCCGACCTGGTCGACAACGGATTCGTACGTTCCCTGAATCTCGCCGAAGTCCCCAGTCGACACTGCGAAGCCGGAGTTCATGATCGCCGCCCGGAACAAGCCCTCGTTGTCGCCGTCGTTCGCGAACAGCTGCAAGAACACCGAGGTGGCCCCTGCGCTCTCGCCCCAGCTATGGCCCTCGTCAGGGCGAGCGCAGGAGCACATTTATGTGGAACTTACATCGTGACCTTGAATGGGTCTCCGCCAAACGCAGAGATGTACTTGTTAACCCAGCGAAGGGCAGCGCGTTCTGATATCGAAACTGTGTCAGTCGGTCCCGAGATACAATATAAGCAGGATGCTTACGATCTTGGAGGCCGAGGTTCCCGACACCCGCTTCCTGAACCTCCTTTCCGCCGAGGAAGCCAAAGACACTGAGACTAGCGATAGTTCATGAGAACACGCACACACTGAAAGAGACGTCGAGGCGGGCTAACCGGTAGTTCAGAGCGACATAGATCACTGGTTCATCCAGCTCGATAGACCTTTGAACGATTGCCGTGCCGTTGTATCCTGGTCTATAGAGTACAGAGCAGTCAGAGTGTCGTTCCCACTCCCCGGGGTAGACAAGAAAGACTCACATCGAGTTCGACCCGTCCGCGAAGCCGCCACCGTAGATCCACTACGAATGCGGTCAACATCATCACGCCCTAGTCGTCGAAGACACTCACAAACAACACGGGGAGCTTGGCATTCCCAGAGATATTCGCGGGACGAATGATGTTGAGATTTAAACCTAGTACCCCAGGACACGGTCAGCATGCTCAGCTCCCACAGGTCACACAGCATCCGAAGCACTCACAGTCCTCGCTCTGCGTTGCATCGGAACCCTGGGCGAACTGCGCAAGCAACGGGCCCAAACTATCTGTGACCTCCGCGGGCAAGGCCGGCTGCGAACTGGACACCTGCTGAAGGCACATATGGCCGTATGCACTCGCATTGATCGTTCCGTTGTAAGACTCGAGGAGCTGGGGAAGACGGAGCCGAAGGTCCCCGACACTGCAAGTGGAGGTTAGTCCGCCCATGCTCGCTGGGAAGTGAGACATCTCTTACGGAGGATGCGCGTAGGGGACACCGAGGAAGCTCTCGACCGAGCCATTCGTCGTGCCTATGACAGTCGCGCCGTCGAGTTGGACCTGCACACCGGCGTGCGGGAGGACGTCGGACGCAAAGCTGAAGTCTATAGAAGAAAGCAGAAGCCCTATCGGAAGCGACCACATCGTGTCTTCGCTTTAGTCGTCCGTATTCCACGAAGAGACTGGCAGCAGCGTTTTATGCCAGCGCACACAGAGACACCCATCTCGGAGGACGATGTGGAGGGCCATGTATTGCTGTTGTCGCGCCGCGCCAAGCTCGGGGGTCGACGACTAGTCGGTGGACACTCTACAATTTCAAAGCTTCATCAGCACTCTCAGGATGCGCGGACGCGGGGCTAACGCGCACACCGACTTGAAGCAACCCTGTCGCAAACGGTGCACTTGCTTGTCCATCCTCGGATTAGTTTTCAATATTGATGCTGGATTCGGTAGCGATGACGCGTCTCGCCGTCGCTCTCATGTCAGTCCCCGATCGGGGGCAGCGAGCGTAGTACAGGACTGAGTCATCGAGCACGCTGACGGAGGGGCTGTCATAGGCCGGTGACACATATGTAGATACTGCAGGGACTTCAAACTTCAGAGAGCGCAGCGGTGACAGAGACAGCTTGGCTCACGGACTTCGGGGTGGATGAGCAGTACTGCTTGCCGAGTTTAGGTTTTCCTGATGAACTTGAAGGACTGCTGAGTGCTTATAGTATCGTCAGAGCAAATCGGCCAAGATCAGGCGGGGTTCAGGCAACGATGAGGGCGGCGGTAAGTAAGTAGGTTGCAAGTATGTATTGTGAACGACGGACGTCTGCTCGGGATTTGCCGCAAGAGACAGGGCCTCAGAACGTTTCCGTTCAAAAGAACAACCATCGGAAGGAGACGATCTCAACTAGCAGGACATTAGCGACATAGCACAGTGCAAGGCACGAAGGTTGCACGAGGCTCAGGGGCGGCTCACAAACGACACGGCGCAGCGGACTTCGGGGTGAAGAGGAGAGGGTTATGCCGTGAAGCACCACCGCCATGTCGCCCGAGGGCCCAAACATCGACGCGAGCCTCGAGCCTCGGGGGAGGAGAGCGTCTTCGTCTGTAGCTCGCCCGCAGCAGTCCTCTGTAGGTGATCCAGATCCCACGAGGCAGGTTGGTGACCCACAGCCTCACTCGGGCATGGGGATGTGGAACGACTCGAACCCAGACGCCGCTTCTGAGCTTAAGCTTGCTCGATGGCTAACGACGCCCGGGGAGTCCTGTGATCATGACAGTGCATGTTTTCGACTCTCGAGGGATCCGGGGGGAGGTGTACGAGCGTGACGGTGATGCATGCGAGAGCTGTGTGAAGTGTCCACGAGCGCGTCCGGCGCAAACGCTATCACTCCGACTGGCCGCGGTCCTGTGCATCCGGATTCCGGTCCTCCCCGTGCGAGTTGAGGAGAGCCTGGGCCTGCAGGACGCTCTCCCGCGCGCCATGGACGACAGTGACGGTGACACTGACAGAGTGTGGTTTGCGTGATCCACGAGGCCGCGCCCGCTGACAGCAGTGCCAATCGCGCCGTGGTGCGATGCCTCGGCCACCGCCGACCGGTGCAACATTGGGGTTCGAGCGGCAATCGAGCGGTATGCACGGATCGATATCGAATCGTATGTCGTGCGGGTGCCGGAGCTGTCGCTGGACCTCGACCTAAATCTGCAACAGAAAACATCAGATGTGCTCAACAGACCGAGAAAGAGTGATTCTGCTTATTAGATACTCACGGAATGATGGAGCCATCCTGCGTTCGTCCGAGCTAGCCTAAGCCTGCATGCCTCGGCTCTGCACCAGAGTCCGGATGGAGAAGCGAGCAGTAAGTACTTAGTCGGAGCCGTCTGCGATGAGACCGATGGGATCGACCACAGATGAACAGATGGACTTTTGAATGACTGTAACAGGCTGAGGCAATCGCGCATACACGGACGTCCGTGTCCGCCACACATAGCCTCTTGCCTCTTGCCTCTTGCCCCTTGCCTCTCGATTCTCGATTCTTGACGCTGCATTCGTAGAATGACTGGTCAACGTCAACCCGAGGCGTCTCGACAGACCCGGCGTGAGTACGCCCCGAGGAAGCCGCGACGCTCGACGCTCGCCGACGCAGCAGCTCTGATCCACCCCAGCGCTGAGCGCTGATCACCACCCACGCCGATCTGGCGTACATACCTACATACCTACAAATTCGAATTCATTGCTCCCGCCCGCACCCCGCTCGAGGCGTCTTCCCGCGTGACGTAGCGATCCCGACCTTCCGAAGATATGTACGAGTGCTGTGCACATCATGCATCAGCGCTAGCGTCCGCCGTCGTCTCGGTCCTGCGACGAGGACGAGGAAATAGTGTACATTATACGCGCACTGAGATATTGAATGGGGCGGCGGGGCGCGCTGGTAGTCTATTACTGTATCAGCCGCGCTCGCCTTCGGTGGCGTCCGTTCATCCGCCAGCGAATGCAGAGCATGTGTCCCCTTGGCCTTCTGACGACGTGCTGACTGGACACGGGCGCGCTCGGAGCGTATGTAGCTGTTCGACGATCCACGACATAGACGCAGACATACATAGACAGGCGGTTCCTGTCCAGTGTCGACGAGTACATGGCGGCCCGCCGCCGAGACGCTCCATCCGACACCGGGGAGCCTCTTCGACCTCTCCACTGGAGGATGACGCAAACCGGTGTCAGACCTGAGACAGTCGGGGACGCGACACGGGCGCATACCGTACGCGTACTAGTACAGTACTCACCTTATGACCAGACGTCCATGCACATTGCACATGTCGAACAACCGTCCTCCGAGCTCCATCCAGCCTGAGGGCGGCGCTCCAATCTCTCTCCGCACGCACGCGTCGTGTCTCCACCCCGGGGCCCGACCGTCGACGCCATCCCAAAGCAAGGAACAGAGAACGACGTACGTACTCCATGGAGCGAGCCACCAAATCGTCGCCATTGCCAACTAACCTCGCAATGATGGCAGCCACAACTCCAGTCTCCAGCCTCCATCCGTCGAGGGCCGAGGGTAACCCTCGCGGCTTGCTTGGTCGCGCAGCGAAATCCGCACCTGAATATAATTGCGAATTTCTGCTAGCCTCTAGGGCGAGCCACGGCCCACGGCCCACGTCGAGTGCTAAAGCGTGATGGGTGATGGGTGATCCGAGGGACGTCGGGGCGACGAGAGCGCGGAGAGCTGGCCGTTAGACTATCGAGCAGCCCTGAAAGCTTACATACGAGGTTGGGAGGATGGCGGGATGGCGGGATGGCGGGATGTCCTTGTTTGATGCGCCATTGCGCCTCCAGCCTCGCCGCAGTGCGCACCGGGCTAGCGTGACGGTCAGACGACCAGAACAAAAGACACGAACTGGTCGTGTAAGACTCCAAGCTCCAAGCTCCAAGCTCCACGGAGCAGACAGACTGACAACCGACAAGTGATGACAGACAGCGAGAGATCCGAGAGCGTTGGGCGTTGGCGAAGACGAGGTGCATATGGTCGCGTGCAACGTGTTCCGCGCGTTCCCCAGCATTTGACGCGTCCACGGTCCGTCGGTGGCACTGGGTACAATTGCATCCACTGACCAGCCTGAGACGGAGGAGGTGACAAGCCTGAGGGTCGGCAAAGGAGCTGCACAGGACGCGCTTAGAAGTTAGCACTCGAAGTAAAATGTGACTGTTGACAAGCTTGACACAGCGCCCCGCCGTACGTCGTCCGCAATGCCTCGTGTCCAACTCCGGAGTCCGAACACAATCAACACATTCAAGAGCACACTCACCCTGACGTTCCCTAGGT
Organism: Sanghuangporus lonicericola; assembly: GCA_016618145.1. NCBI lineage: Eukaryota > Fungi > Basidiomycota > Agaricomycetes > Hymenochaetales > Hymenochaetaceae > Sanghuangporus > Sanghuangporus lonicericola. The sequence continues at coordinate 15,305 of WJSG01024125.1, read as the reverse complement.
GCAGCCGGCGCGCCGAAGTCTACGAGCCTGAGAGACGAGCGAGCGAGGTGTTTCAACTTTCGAATTGTCATTCAATGCGTTGTCATGCCCGGAGAACCACGAACTGCGAGCTGCGACTCACGAGCATCAGCAACGTGCACGAGTACGTACCTGTGGCCGCCTCCGGCTGACACTGACAGGGGTGGTTCGACAACGCGAGCGGAGAGTCGAGGACGGCGCAGAGCGGGCCAGTCGGGAGGACAGACGTGGTGATCGCGATGTCACAAAACTTCCAGCTCCAGCCTCGAGGATCGTGCGCGGCGGCGCAAGCCGTCCCTGCCAGCCCCGCCTTCGCCAGTCGCCCTCGACGCGTCGGACTCGCGCAATTTTTCTGCACATTTTCCAAGTTTCAGCCACCCCACCCAGCCTCCTCGTCGATCGTCCCGACTCCCGACTCCCGTCCCGAACACCCGACGTCGAGCCCGATCGGGGCAGAGGGTGGCGTTGCCATCTCCATCCCCATCTCCTCCGCAAAGTCGCAAACGGCCCGCCCCCGTGGCACCGCGCAATTTGACCGCCTTCGATCGTGTTTCACCTTCCTTTCGACCTTTCGATCTTTCGACCTTTCGACCTTTCGATCTTTCGATCTTGCGGGCCGGCGCGCTGGGGAGGCTGGGGGAGGCTGGGGGCGGCGTCCTGCCTGCTTTGGGAGGGCGACGGACGGAGATTTGCTCCCGGCGGCTCGCGTGGCGTGGGGCGTGGGGCGTGCGGGTTCCCCAACGATCCCTCGGCCTCGATGTTCGTCACAGACTGAGACTCACACCGACACCCCACAGCGCCTTCCACTCGCCTGGCAGTGGCAACGCGTGTGTGGCCACCACCACGGGCAGAGAGCGGAGAGCGGAGAGAAGCTCTGGGAACGCGTCGCGCGACGAGACAAGGCGTGTGCCTGCGTCAGCCTCAGAGACAAGACCGTGCGAGCGTGCGTTATGATAACGTCATGCAAGGTTGATCTCGACGCCCGAGGTTATTGTCTTGAATCTTCGCGTACGTAGCAAGGGCTCGAGCGTCGTGCGTCGTGGGTCGAGCGGTGCGAGGGCGGGTGACAGAAGTTCAGAGAAGAACTTGTGCCCTCAGGAGTCAGCGCTGCGCTGTGCACCCATCAAGCCGCCGTTCTTCCCAATCCGGAGGGAAGCCTGCGGGGTGGCATCTTGCATGCACCCAAATCGGGACGGCGTTGTAACTTGTTGTCTCTGACTCGCGATTACTTAGTCGCGCGGTGCGATTCTGCGGAGCCCGCGCAGAAGCAGAAGCAGCAGAAGCCCGACCAGTTAATGCGTCAATCTGTTGTAATCTTGTAATCTTGTAATCTGGGACGAGAATGGTTGCATGGCGACGGCGCGGGAGCTTGAGCCTACAGTCTGGCGGGAGAAGCGAAGCGAAGCGAAGCTCCCGGGAGTCGCTCGATATCGACGGAGGGGGAAGAGATGAACTGGCCGTTCGTTGATGACTGTGCATTAGTATACTACTAGTATGAGTGTGATGAGCGACGACGGGGAGCACTCGAGGCTCGGAGTACTGAGTTCCCTGATGCGACGAGCACCGGACCTCATCTGGATATGTTGACGTCGGAGACCAGGAGAGTCATGTATACCGAACGCGTCTTGATTAGACTGCGCCGACGCGCGAGCTTGAGCCTATCGCAGCGATCCGACGTCGGGTCCGCGGGGCATGCAGTAAGTAGTAGTCCAGTACTTCAGTAGAGTGTGACGAGCGCAGGGTCCTCGAGAAGACCAAGCGTCGCGAGCATGTTCTGACATATCAAGGCCGCCCGCCGTTCAGGACGGCGATACCGGCCTGGCAGGTACGATGAACAAGTCTATGCATACGCAACCTACGTCTGAATGGATCGTGATAACTTATGAGAAGGGCAACGAAGTGAGCTGAGATCCTTGTCCCCGGTGCACTATATCGCACATACTGCACACACCCTGACGAATCACTTACCTCAGGTGGCGGCACGCAGCGACGGTCAGGTTCGCGCGCGCCCAGGAGGCGCAAATGCGGGGACGCGGGCGGGGCGAACGCGGGGGATAGCGGCGACGAGCATGCCTGTGGCGGCGTCTGCGGCGTCTGCGTGCTTCCGGGCATGATCGTCGCAGCGTGCGCGTGAGCACCCACGGTAGGGCTAACTCGAGGACCGCGGTCTGGCCAGTGGCCTGGGAGGTCGGGGATGACATGAGCATAACGCGCTGGGCGACCTGATTCCTGAAGCTAGCCCGAGGCGAGACGTCGGGCGAGGTCGCACAGTTGTCGATGCCCGGGGCGCGGTGACGAGTAACTTCAGGAGCACTGGCGAGCTGCAGTGCATCCAGCTGCAGCTGCAGGTGAATCAGATAGCGTGTGGGTGCGCGATGTGCGGGTGCGGGTGCGATAATCCATGGCCAGTTCCAGTTCCAGTTCCAGTTCCCGGGGCCTGTGCAAACCCCAATCACGGTTCCCCAGTGTGGAGCGAGGGCCGGAGAACAAAAGACTGAAGAGCGCGTTCCTGGCACGCCTACGGTCGTCCAGGGTCGTCCACGTCGAGTGCCACCGCGCAAGCTTGTAATGCGTCCGGTGCTGTGCCACTCTCCAGGATGCTGTGATGGAAGACTGCAGCGGGGTACGATGTGAGCAGCTCCCACCGCGAAGTGCCCGCTCCGGTGTCGACTGCAGAGACGTGATAGTGCGCGGGCGGTGGAGCGGATGCACGGACGGCGTCGCGTCTGAGGTCATCGCGAGCCTCGGGGACGCAACGCGGGGAAACTCGAGCGGGCGAGCTGAGCCTGAGCAGATCTGCCTGTCCCGATGGCCCGATGAGCCAGCCGCCGGAAGAGACGTCCCGGGGGATGGGCAGATGGACGCAGATGGATGTGATTGTGGCACGGATAGCGTCGCGCACCCCTGCGAACCCCGGCTTCAGCTTCATTGCTCGATACATTGCAGCGGCTTCCTGCGACAAATGCAAATGCAGAGCTCGGGATGGAGACGACGTTGGGCAAAGCAGACACGAAGAGCGCGCGGGCTGGCAGCCAGCAAACCACGCCGGACATCACGCCCGGGAGGTGTGAAGAGGCCCCGGTGACGCGGTGTGAAGTGGCCTTGCGCGCCAGGACCGGCCGATCGCGATCTGCTCATTAACCGCCGAAAACGCGTGCCCGGCGGGATATAACGAACGCCTTTCGCCCTCGGTTCGCCCTGCCCTGCCCCGCCGTCCTCGACGCCCCCGACGCCTTCGACGACGTCGGCATCTCTGCTTGACCCCCCATCGCTCACCCCCCCTCTGTACTCACGATGTTCGCCCAGTACTCCCCGCTCTTCACGTCCGGCCTGCTCTCCGAGAGCAACACCCCCTCCACCTCCCGCCGCCCCTCTCTCGAAATGCGCCCAAAGGATCCTCGCGAGAGCCTCCCTGTCGACGCCAGCATCGACAGTATCTACGAGTCTTCAACATCTACACCCGAGTCCGATGCGCTCTTCCTCACCATCATGCCCTCCCGCCGTCGCGCACAGGCTGGCAACTCTTTTCTGTCTCTCGATCTTGCCGAGAGCCAGTCCATGCGCTCAATGAGCCTCCGACGCAAGGACACCATCACCACGCGCGCAACGACGCACTTTGGTCGCTCGGTGCCCGCCTCTCCCACCATGTCGTACGTCGCGTCATATTTTAACGCTGAAAGCCGCTCACCCGCACACAGTCCCCCCATGCCCTTTGCATCCTTCTCCCACTTCGGCCCTGCTCCCCTCTCCCGCAAAAGTTTCATGCGCCACTCGTCGCGCGAAGGTCTCCCCGGTGCGAAGCCCGTCCCTTCTTCCCAGCCCCCAGCTGTTCCGCAGAAGCGGTCACGGCCCTCCGACCTCTCCATCACTCTCTCGGCGTGCTTCTCGTCCCTCGCAGGTAGCTCATCATATTCGTGCCATCGTGCTGCCCACTCGGAGCCTTCCATTCTGTCCCCGATCTCTCCGCTTCTGTCGCCCGAAGAGCGGTCGTACTTCGCCTTCTCGCCCTCGTCCTCGCCCCCCGCGACGATGACCTCGTTCCATTACTCGTTCGAAGAGCCCCCGCACTCGGCACCCGTAGCGACTCCCCTCCAGTCACGTCCGTCGATGCGCTCTACTGTTTCGGTCCGGACGCGTCAGGTCAACCGCTCCGCTGCTCTCGCGGCGTTGGAGGGCCGCGTACGGAAGCAGCGTCCGCGCTCGCGTCCGAGCAACTTCATGAGCATGAGCGACGACGAAGACGACCTGGACCTGGACGAGAACGACGCGCCTGTCACGTCGATTCCCGCTCCGCCTGCGCTGCTCGAGGTCTTGCACGAGGAGGAGGACGTCGTCGTTCCTTCGTTCGCTGCCAAGCGACTGTCATCCCCGCCGAGTTCCAAGAAGAGTCGCAGCCGTCGGGGGACGCTCGAGAGCCTTCTCACTCCCCTGGCGAACTTCATCGACTTCCGCGACGATGACGTCTCCCGGAGCTGGCCCTTCGTGTCAATCTCATGAGCTGCCACTCGCCCTCGCCCTCTCTCCTCCGCTCTGCCCTACAGCGTGGTCGTCTGGCGACTCCACGCGCGGTTGACCGCGCTCTATGCTGTATGCCCCGATCTATGGCTACGATGTGCATATATGCGCATGCTCCCGCGTCGCCTCGCGCCGGCGTTGACTCGCCCGGACTTGACGTCCACCCCGCTCCGTCGCTCGTGCTATCTATGTGACTATATGCTGCTTGCTGGTTACGCTACACGCTCTTTCTGCCTAATGCGCGCTGCGCCGTCGGCCGCGCTTCTGTGCATTCTCACTGCCCGCTCCGCTGCATCATGCATGTACCGCACTCCCTAATCGCTCCCTTGTACATCATCATAATCCATCTTGCTTCTCGCTTCTCGCTTCTCTCGCATCGCTTCGTCCTTTGTCTCTCTGCCTTTGTTTCTGCTTCGCTCTGATCTGGCATCGTTTCCGTTTCCGTTTCCGTTGCTCGTCGGCGCGGTGCATCATCCCCATCAGCATCAGCCGCGCACGTCTCTTCTTTCTCGTTTCCCGTTTCCCGTTTCTTATATCTTTGCATCTTCCCACTTCATCGCATCGTGTACGAGTATCGCCCGCATTCATCCAGACTTTTTTTGACTTTCAATCTTCGGCCTCGGCCTCCGTCGTGTTCATCTGAACTCTTCATTGACTCTTGACGCGATCGCGCCTCTACATCCACATCCACATCTCCGTTCTGCCTCGGCTCGACTCGACTCGCATCCAGCATCTCGCCCACATATGCAGTGTTACTGTACACCCCGCTCGCTCGCTCGTTCCGCATCCGCACCATGGACTCCCAGCCTGACCGAGCTTATTCCCCTCCGTACCCGTGCTCTCACTGACTCTTGCTCCGATACCGTTTCGTCCCGATACGCGTACGTGTACAACATTAACGTATATCCCCCGCCTCGCCCTGTTCGCTCGTTGTATGTATGTACACACACACACACGCACACACCCTGTACAGTGTACGTGTCCTAGCTATGACGACTGCCCGAAAATACATGACGCTTGTTCCTCCCGAACCCCGTGGTGTGTCTTGTCATTGTCAACGCTCGGGCTTCAAGCTTCACCTTCCAAGTTTTCCAGGCCAAGAAGCAAGCTGAAGATTCGACCGTGACGTGGCCGGCGACGCTCCCGCGGTTATATCGGTGAGTGTGCGAGTTGACATGTCGACACGAACATCTGCTGATGCGCATGCGCACCCGTTTCTCAGTCTGCACCCGCACCCGTATTGCAGCCGCAGTTGCGATTGTGGACGCTGTTCTACGACAAGACAAGTCGACGCACCGCACTGCTGATGGCCACTGATGCCATTGTGCGGAACATGCCACAGCTGCGAACTGTGGACTGTGGACTGATCAGGCCTCAGGATCCAGTGGCATGTCAATGCTCGAGGATCAATATCAATGTCGTCGTCGGGGAACGCACAGCGCGACAGGACACTGATGGAGTCTGGCGGTTTGTCTGGTCGCCGGGGAGGCCGTCTGCGAAGAAAGGTGCGTGGCGGTCTGATGCATTGATGCGTCTGCGCGGGGCTTCCCGGATGTCTGTGGTGTGGACGGTGGACGGTGGACGGACGGACGGACGGTTCGCCTTCGATGCGTCTTCTTGAATGGCGTGAGGGCGTGAGGGGGTGCGTGGACGTGAAGGTGAAAGAGTGGGTGGACGTGGTCCGCCGGTGAAGAGTGTGAGTACCGAGCGCAGACGTTCTTGTTCTTCCTCCCTCGTGTTGAACGTTGAGCTCTGACAGCGGGCGCGCAAACACAGACTCAGACAGACACAGACAGCTTCGAGCTTCGGACTTCGGACTGCAAGCGCAACTCGAGCTCTCCAGCATGTCCGCCGGCGAAGGATGCCAGTGAGTTCGTGAGGATTATCATCGAGTTCCGAACATTCATCGGTGTTGATTCTTTGAGTTGACTTGTGACAGCGGGCGTGTGCATGCGAAGGGCTCGCGCGCGAGTCGTGGTCCCAGTCGAGACTTCGCTGCTCTACCCGACGTCTGGCGGTGCGCCTCGAGGACGAGACTTGCGACTTATGAATTTTGATGGGTGGACCGTGCACGCGCATGGAGCTCCAGAGCCCGGCCTGCAGGTGGGCTGCTGATCGGATCGCGGGGCGAACCGTCTTGTCTGACAATTGACAGGCTCCCTCGACCTCTCGAGGTCATGGTTCGACACCTCGCGTGCGAGGGCGTGGCTGCGCAGGCCCGTGTGTCTGTCGAGTGTCGGTGTACTCGTACCGTGCCGTCACGGACTACCGCCGCTCTACCTACCCTCGCCCGCTCTGCCCGAGAGATCGAAGCCGGACCAAATCTGGCGAGACGGGTGGTCGACTCGATGGCAGAGTTTCCGAGTAGCCCTCGGACGGGTCTGCATTTCATCGAGGTTAAGTTTGAGTTTGGCCGCTGGCGAGTGCTCATAGAGTTTGCACAGGTCGTCGCTATGCCAGTGGCAATCTCCGCCCCGCAGCGGTTGGCCCTTCCTCTCGACTCTCGACTGTCGAGCCTCGGTCCCCATCGTACGATCCTTCCCGCAGGTGAGCCGTCAGCGATCGGATCGTGGGTAGCATGCTGAGCTTATCGACTCGTGGTCAAGCACTCAAATCGAGCTCCCGACTCCGAGGACGGACGCAGTCGTGACGAGCCGCAGCGTCGTCCTTGGGGCCGTTCTACCTTCCACTCCTGGTCCGACCGAGCTCGGGCTTTGGGCTTCGGGCTGCGCAGAGGATAGAAGGACGACTCGCCCGTTTTGGATTGGCGGGGCCGGCTTCTAGGGAAGCGTTGGGCCTCAAGTTCCAACGCGCCACGTTATGCCAATGCGAGCGCACCATCCCATCCCAACTGGTGCCCCTGCGGACGGGGGTCGGACGGCGCGGCCACCCGAGACCGGGTCTCCCAGCAGACGGAAGCCCCCGTATATCCAGGGCGCTCTTTCGTCATGATGTAACTCTTGCGTTTTGTTCGTGGACCGCGACCGTATGCAGCTGCGCGGACTCGGAGGCGCATCAGCGCACGACATCCCGCCAATTCAGCATCCTCCCTGATGAGCTATATTAGTGTATGTACGAGTACAGCTCTCCGCACGTCTCTCGCCCCGACGGCGTTTGGATCGGCACCCATCACACCGTGGTCTCCGCTCTGCTCGGCTTCGTCAATTCCCTTGCGAGGGCTGGCCGCAGCTCCAGGCTCAGACCTCGATGGGGATAGGCCTGAGATCGGATGGTCGATGAATATTGCAAAGTTCTCTCTCGGTACGTCTTCATCATACTCTTACATTTGGTGTCGCGGCGCGCTAGGGGAACTTCTCTGACCCCGGTCTGTGGCGGGCATGCCTTACTGCTAGTGTGCAAGTGTTCCCGAACTCTAGGTTTTCACTCGTGAACATACGGACCGGCGCTGACCTTGCCTTATCCGCAGACAATGGCGCTTGCGACCGAGCATTGGACGAAGATGATGTTGAGCTCAGCCGGTGTGTGTACTCGTACATGGTTACCGCGAGATGGTGGTTATTTCTGAAGGTCAAGGGGAAAGATCAATGAATTAGGAACGCACTTACTTACGAAGAAGTCCCACGACAATCTACTTACTACAAGACCTCTCCTATATCATCTCATTATTGTAGAAAACGTGCCTTCCTGAAGAAATGCCCGAAGCATGTCCAACTTGTGGTGGGTAAGCAAGAGTCAGCGCAGTCAAGCCCGCCATCGCGCCCAACCGCAGAGTGTCGTTGCCTAACTCAAGCCCGCCATCTACGAGCGTAAGGATCTGCCTGCGGTGCGAGTCGTACTTGGGCCACTGAACCGTCTGGTTCGGAATGCCGTTCGGATCCAAGGTTGCGGTGAACTGAATGACGAAGTCCGTGACCTCGCTCGGAACGAAGAGCGGCGGAATGGAATCGCTGAGGTGGCACTGCATGTCCCATTAGCGGGGTGCGCGAGGGTGAATGGTCAAGTATCTGCGACTCACCACACCGAGACCCTTGAACGCGCCGCGTTTACTGACTGCAAGTCGAGGGTCACTCCCTCATGCGCTTGGCACAGTGCAGAAGACTCACTGTAAGACCACACTGGCTGCTTCGAGGATCTTTGATCGAGAAAGAACCGCCTAGGTGCTTGGAAGACGACGTCCCCCTGGAAGGCTGCCATGCGCTTGTACATTGGCGCAAGCTGATTGTCGTTTCCAGTGCCGAAGGGTGATCCTTGGGCGGGGTCGTCCGGGTAGAGCTTGAATACGATACCCAGCGACTCCTTGGGGGCATTCCGAAAGAAGACGTGTCCGTCCTAATCAGTGAGGCGACTAGTGATAGGTAGTGGAGGATGACGTACGTGACGTTGAAGCTTCCGGTTGCGAAGATGGTTCCCTTGTCAAGGGCGTCGCTGGTGATGAACGGAACATTGGAGACTTCTCCGTCCAGAACAAGGTGCTGAGCAGGGGCCTTCAGGAAGACCCCATCTGCATGCGGAGACCAGGGGAGTGCGAGGCCCTGCATGCCACAAGTCAGTCGGTCGAAACATAGGCATCTGCCGCAAGCAGGGACACACCGTGTAATCAAACAGGTTTGGCAGCGTGGCAGCCGCAGCGAGCAACGTATCCGCCGAAACATAGCGGACACAATCCAGAGTATCTGTGGAGTTCTTGCAGCCGGTCTCCTCGACTATTGTGTCGTAGTAGCTCTGAACATGAGTGATGTCGCCGTTCGGGAAAGGCGAGCCGGATAGCATAACCGCTCCCCAAAAATGGCCCTCGTCGTCGCCGCCGTTTGTAATCATCTGGAGACTGACTGAGCCGGCACCCGCGCTCGCGCCCCCGCTGACATAAGATCAATATCAGAATGGGCTTCCGGCGTGGACGAAACAGTGAACGCGTACATCGTGACCTTCTCGGGATTACCGCCGAAGGCAGAGATGTACTTGTTCACCCACTTCAAGGCGAGACGCTCTGCATAATTTATCATAGCGTGCGATCAGTTCTCGTATGGAACCAAGAGTGGACGTGTTCGCGCTCACGGTCATGTAAGCCCAGGTTTATGACGCCGGCTTCCTTTATTTCCTTTCCACCTAGGAAGCCAAATGCTGCCAAACAGAGTCAGTCTTCGAAGTCAAAGACCTCGGAATATTTGACGTACTGTTGAGGCGGTGATTGAAAACAACGTAAATTACAGGCTGCTTGCTGGCGATGGACCGAGTGACGAGGGCGTCTCCGAGAAATCTGCTCAGTATCCAAGTCAATATGAATGGTGATCGTCCATTGTTGACGATGGCGACGCACTGAACAGAAGAACCAGTTGCGAAGCCACCTAGAAGGACGGAGTTGGCGGCGAGATTCGAGTGATAGTTCCGAAAGAATGAGCTTCCTTACCACCGTAGATAGACTGCAGGCACAACGCATATCTGATCAGCAGAGGTCACAATCGCGACATACAACAACACGGCGAGGACTCACAAAAGAGACCGGCAGCTTTGCATTGGGCGGCGTCCCACAAGGAATTTGCACGGTAACGCCGAGACCTGAAAGAGAAACCTCGAGTCAGATCTAAACATTCGCGCTCAGCACTTGGATCGGGGCATACAGTCTTCATCTTGTGGGACGTCAGGCTCTGTGCCGGTGGCCGCTGGAAGATAAGCTCCCATGTCTTGCAGCATCTCAACCGGCATATCCTTACGAATGCTGGGGTTAATCTGTATGCATTGTGTCGCCGGCTGAGTCGCGTTGATCGTCCCGTTGTATCCGAGTATCGGCTTCGGAAGGCGAAGACGGAGGTCGCCAACCCTGGATACGGAAAACGGCCAATGAGCGGGGCACGGGCGACACGGGAGGACACAGGACGCGCTCACGGTGGCTCTGCATAGGGAATGCCACTGAATGTCGTCATGGAGCCGTTCGTAGTTCCGATGACTATAGCTCGGTCGATGCTGATAGTCGAGCTACCAGCGAGAGCGGAGGGACAGGCGACAATCGCGCACAGTAACAAGACGAGGTCGAAGCGAGCAGGAACGCAAGGTGACATGTCTGGGACGTATGCAAGTTCCATCAGCGTAGAATCGAGAGGTGTTATACTCAACAACTAGGTCCGGATTACCATGTCACCGGAAAGCGGGACGACTACGCGCCCTTGCTGAAACAGTGAGCGTGTCACAATCGTAGTCAACTTGAGTTTAAAGCGGAGGTTAGCTGCCTTACTTTAGGGCACAAAGCAGGATGATGTTATGATACGGTTGAACATTGACAGTTGAAGTCCCCATTCAAACGAGATGTCAGCGAGGCCATACATCCCTCAAAGCGATGTACTAGCTACGGATAAAATGAGTCAGCGTATAATCTATGCATTAGCTACCTTCAAGGTCATGAGCCCCAGTTTCCTCGGTCGGTGAGTTATAATGGCTAAACACCTGCAGTCAATCTACTTATCACCGACTGTTACGCACGTCAATCGCTGCGTATATCGTCGCACGCTCTCAACGGACGTGTGATGCTACGTTTCCTTGCAGTCACTGTCCACTTTTGGTGCAGTCCATCCTGCTGTCAAGGCGCTGAACAATTTGGGTACGTCGCATCCGCCGACTGAGACCGTCTCTATTTTTAGGCAAAATTGGGATGTCTCTCATGTCCTGGACCCATGAAGATGAAATGACTCGAACTTACACAACAGCCAGTTCAATCAAGAGCTCGAGAGTTAGAGTATATGTCCAAGTATATGTCGCTGTTGAATGAAAGACCACCTTTCTTCCCACGACCCAACGTAAGTAACCGCAGCGAATAAGCGCCCTGAGTGGCATTGGGCCGCCTCCGGCCCTCCACAGCCTGCTGCTTTCTTCCCATGAAGGCGCTGTACCCATCGGTAACAAGACACGGATCGTTTCACCTGCAGCAAGTGCGGCGCGCTCACAAGCCTTGTGCTGAAAATATGCTCGCCTCTGCACCTGGGCTGAACCCCGTGCCACGTAACAGCGTTGACGATGTCGCTCGGAATAGCGGCATTGAAGAAACCGCGACCCCGATATTCCGACTAATGGTGTCGTCTAATCCCTCTTATAAAGCTGCAGTATCAGCGCTGACAATGCGCGATCTAGACGCACAGCACCCATGGCTCACCTCACCCCTACGACCCTGACGAATTCAACGTGGAATGCCAGGTACGTTCATCCTGACGTTCTCAGCACTGCTTCATGGGGCTAACCGAATGCGTCTAGGTATACTGGTCCAGTACCTCACGATGCGAAGTATTACACCGTGTGCATGGTCGCCGGCGGGCTTGCCTGCGGTGTCACTCACGCCTGTATGACACCTCTGGATGTCACCAAGTGTAACATGCAAGTGAGTTCTCGTGGTGGTTCCGCCGTCCCCCTATGGCATGAGTACTCACCTGCTGATTGTCTTACAGGTTGACCCGGTCAAGTACCGCGGACTCATTCCCGGAGCCCGGACGATCCTCGCAGAGGAGGGCGTCAAAGGATTCTGGAAGGGCGTCGGCCCGACCTTTGTCGGCTACTCACTCCAGGGCCTCTTCAAGTACGGCCTCTACGAGTTTTTCAAAGACGCGTACATGAACCTCGCAGGAGAGGAGGCCTCGCAGAAGTACAAAGGCGCAATCTGGCTCGCCGGCTCCGCATCCGCAGAGCTTATCGCCGACGTCGCGCTCTGTCCGCTCGAGATGACGAAGGTCAAGATACAGACGAGTCCCGCCGGGACCTTCCCGGTCCCCATGGTCGCCGCACTCCGCGAGATGAGCAGGCTCCGCGCCGAGACCCGCTACCCGTTCGGCTCGGTCGTGCCATTATGGTCCCGTCAGGTACGCCGCCAGCCCTGGTACAGACAGCGAAGACGCTGACGGCTCGCGCAGATCCCGTACACGATGGCCAAGTTCTTCTGCTACGAGTACATCGTCGAGCTCTTCTACAAGCACGTGTTCACCGCGCCGAAGGACTCGTACGGCAAGACGACGCAGCTCGGCATCACCTTCGCGTCCGGCTACCTCGCGGGCGTCGTCTGCGCGCTCGTCTCGCATCCCGCGGATTCGCTCGTCTCACTCATGGGCAAGCCGGCGAACCGCGGCAAGAGCCTGGGGGCGATCGCGTCCGAGACTGGGCTGGTTGCGCTTGCTACAAAGGGACTGGGGACGCGCGTGATCATGATTGGCACGCTCACTGGGTTCCAGTGGTGGCTTTACGACACCGTCAAGACCGCCGCGGGCTTGGGAACCACTGGTGGTCATTGAGTGAGTGCGTGGAGGAATAGACCGTATTCTACACTGCCGTGTATATAATATCATGAGCTACCCCCACTAGATGAGTCTTCGAGAAACGGGTGTTCCTGCGTTGGATATGGCACATCAGCGGACTGCACCCGAGGTGAGCAACTACTTATAATCTCTCGGCAGCTTTAAAGATTCTAACGGATGTGGCAGATCGACTTCTCCTGCTAATCAATCTGGGTGATCTTCGTCAGTCTACAGGCACGAGGACTAGCGGGTGGGTGAGCGCTCCAGGGCTTGCTGCGGTAGACGGGACGCAGAACCTGCACCACATCCTCATGGCATCCTTCTACAGCCTGCACTCGTGCTGCGGTAAGAGTACGCGCAGGGGTATGATTGGGACCCTGCTGGTCCTACACGGAACCTCATCCGGGTGAGTCATACTACACGGTGAGTCCTGAGGAAGTTCAGATTGCGAACACTTGGCACTCAGCATGGCTCCTCTCACCGAAACCCATTCCAGTCCGCCTACCGACAACATCCCGCTTGGGGCGTCTAAGATCCTCGCAAGACGAGATGTACCAGAGCTGCAAGAGCTCATGCAGTTACGAAAGAAGGTAAGCAAGGGCGAGCTCCGATACTGTGAGTCGTTCGATACCAGCGTAGCCTGATGCTTCTCCTCTCGCCCAGGGATGGAGCGCGTCGGATCTCGACCTATACTTCAAGACCCAGCGCGAGGTCGCCGACAACGCTACTCTGGAGACCGAGCGTGGATGGTACCGCAGCATGAAGCGTATCATGGGAGAGCTGGACAAAGCAGCAGAGTTCGTGCCTTCTTCGACGAAGCTCAAATTCTTAGACGTCGGGTGAGCAAGTGTACTCGTTGAGACCTGAGCCAGACATGCTTACTTGAAACTTCCCTTGCGCCGTCACGCAGCTGCGCCCCGGGCGGTTTTAGCTCGTACATCCTCCAGAAGAATTTCAAGGCCAAAGGCACGGGGATCTCTCTTCCCGAGAGCGCGGGCGGGCACCCGATGCTGATAGAGAAGCGTCAACGCTACAAGCATTTGCCCCAGGACCTCCTCCAGTATGATTGTTCCCCCACATCCGGCGACGAAGTCAGCTTGGACTCGCGAAAGCGAGTCCCGCTTACGTTTATCCGCACCTTCAGCATCGTCGTCCTCGACGGACATGCACTGCGTACCTATCAGCACCACTTCGATCCCACACCAGGCCCCGACGTGGACATGTTGAAGGCGGCCCATGGCGCGTACCGCGACCGCCTCCTGATAACCCAAATGTTCATCGCCCTCCAGTCCGTCGCTCTCAGTGGGACGATCGTCATGCGGTTGTCTCACATCGAGTGCTTCCCAGCCCTCCAGCTGCTCTACCTCCTCGACAGCGTCTCGAACGAGCTCGTGGTCCACAAGCCGCAGACGATGCACACGGCCCGCGGCACATCGTACGTGATCGCGAAGGGGGTCTTCAGCTTCCGTGAGCAGGTGAACAAGGGCGCGCTGTACGTGCGGGGGTTGCAAACACTGTGGAGTCAGCTGCAGCAAGGTGGTCCGTACGATGGCATCGGCAGGATGATCGTCGAGGGCGATCTGGACTTCGTCGCCTCTACGGAGACGCTCCTCGATCAGTACGTCGACCGTTTGGTTGAGCTTGGACTGCAGACGTGGGCTACGCAGATTGCGGGCCTTCGCACCTTGTTCGAGAGGAGGCGTATCCAGTAGACTAGCTGTGGTATCTTTTGTCGCTCACTCTGCTCGGCTAGGGTTCGAACCTATGGTGCTGTATGTAGTATGTCCTTGAGTCGCCGATCGTCGCTCACCTAGGCCTTGAATTTCGACGCGGTTCCGAATTATTTCTTCTCTGATGTAGAACTCATGAATGTGATACACAGTACTTACTACATGCCGGTTGAGCTCAACGCGAAGCTGGTTTGCCTCACGAGCTGTCGACGTTCTGATTGACTTGTAACAATAGCGCAACATGTACGTCCTCCTCGGACATCTTCACTCCTGAGTCTTCGCTGACCGTAACGCTCGTGCTGCGGTAGTCCCAGTTCTGCAGATCAGGCTCTACAGCATCCAATGTAAGTATAGCGTCATGCGAACGCTGCGGTAACAGTAAGCATGTCATTCTTGAGCCTCACTATATAAGTTTCAGCGCCGGCCAACATTTGTTCTCCCCTGATCATGATGGCGTCACTCACCCAATATCCCTACACTCGACCTCCCCCGCACCCTGCCCATATCGACACAACGCATCGGCTCGGAGCGGTTGCTATCCTGGGAAGACGTAGCGTACCGGAACTACAAGAGCTAATTGCGCTGCGAAGTAAGGTGAGGTCCAAGTCGCAGGTGTCGTCGAATACTTATTACTTACACGGCCTCAATGTTCTCTGGCAGGGCTGGGATGATGACCACCTGGATTACTACTTTAAGACTCTGCGAAAGATATCCGACAGCCCTACCAAGCAGGCCAAGCAGACCTGGTTCAAGAACATGAGGAACATCATGGCAGAGTTGGATAGCGCGGCGAACTTCGTGCGTTCCTCGACAA
>WJSG01024124.1:0-30709 GCA_016618145.1 Sanghuangporus lonicericola | reverse complement strand
CCACCGTCGCGTGGGCGTGTACGATCTTCTCGCAGCCTTCCCGACCCTAACGGCACCTCTATGGCCGGCGCGATCGTCGCTGTCAAAGACGAGTCCCGTTATTTATGATCGACAAAGGTCAGTACACCTCGAACATCCGTATCGAGATGTGTGCATGCTCACCGCGCGGAGGCCAGATGTAAAGGCTACATCTCGACGCGTTGCGCACGCTGCACCTCCTCCTGCTTCGCATAGACGAGTCCGGCTAAGCAGCATGAAATCCTCCGGTGCTCGAACAACGAGCCGGCTGGATGTAGCGGCGCAGCGGGGCATCCGGGGGCGCATGGGCCAAGCATAAGGAGAAGACACACTGATCATGGGGGATCGTATACGTTGAATTACAGGTGCGTACGTCCTAGCCGGTGTGTTCATGAGACCAGGAGTAGAGCAACGCGCTTGCTTGAAGGGACCGGAGTCCTTGCGCGGTCAACTATCTCTGAAGTCAATGATAAATACCGGAGTCACAACTAGATCATGTCATATGAGATGAGCAGACGTACTCCTATATCAGACTAGTCCCTGCGAGTAATTCCCGCTCAACACTTACACCTCCTCCGCTTCCTTCACCGAGAATAACACAGACGTTCGAGTAACCTCTGATCGTGTTCCTTCAAGCCAGGACTTCAGATACAGGATGCTTCCCGCGAGGACGTGTCGCGCCCGACGCAGGGCGAAAAGACGATTTGGAGACCGAGCAGTTGCGATCTGGGTCGTGCTGTACGTGTCATGTTATTAGGAGCTATCGGGTTCGTGCCAAACACACGCATGAGGTGTACTTGCGAGGCTCTATCGGGCCGACATGCATCAATGCTCGCGTAGAGAGTGAGAACACAGAAGCCTAGAGGTATGCACGTCGAGTGTTATGGTCCGCCATTACTCTTCTGGAAATAGGACGTGTTCCTCGTTACTCGTGCCCGTGACGAAGTACTTACTTGTATATAGCGTCGCGGTACACATACACGGTGACAAAGTGTGACGAAGATGGGGAGCGGGGGAGAAGCAAACCCCCGGCGCCGTGCGCGTCGTTCCTGACTGTCTTAGTGGGATCACATGCTCGAGCCAGCAATTGGTTTCGGGAGGGTACGCACTCCGAGATGCTTGTAGTTCGCGCCGGAATCACGGTCAGAACAAAATGAACAGACTCACCCAATAAAAGAAGCCACCGCGAGGTGGACCTGAACACGAACTCTGCGGCCTGTACGGTCGCGACGCCGCCATACGCGTCATCCTCCGCCTCTATCTCTTCGATGGTCTCTGGGTCGATGGTAGAAGTGAGGAGGACGAACCACCGCGCATCTACGGGAGACAAAGAGGAGCGATCCCCGGAGATGTCGCGACTGTGACGGCCGTCTGAACGGTGGGGACTCCGGAGCGTTAGTACGGTCGAAGGCGACGGGCTTGACAAGGGGGCGGAGACGGACCTATGAGTGATTGCTGGAGGCGAGCGTAGCCACTGCGACAAGAGGTAGACATTCCTGAGTGTAGTTTCGGGGAGACTGGGGCCTATGTGTGGGGAGGGAGGGCAGGGCGCATGGTGGGAGAGAGAGACTAAGTACGAGTAAGTACAGCAGTAGAGCAGCCTGCAGCCCATTCGGAGGCTCAGGTCCCCGCTACACCTATAGCTCAAGTGCCTTCGGAGGCAAGAGTCGCGCGCTGCATCTTATCTAATCAGATACCGCTGACCGCCTCCTGCCTTCGAGTCTCCTCTTCTTCCATACCTCCCTCCGTCCGTCTTCGCACATTGCCATGGACTGTCTGCACAGTCTGCACGAATACCGCATGCGTTCTCTGCACCCGTCATTAATTTTCAAGTCATCCCGGGAGGTCGGCCCCACAACGCGCGCGGCCGAACACCATGCCGAGATTCACCGACTCCGGAATCATGTTCCATCTCGGAAACCTCACCATCTATACGCTCTGCACCACGCGTGTGTCTATCGCATTCTCATATTACAGGCGTCACCCGTTCTGCCGCGAGCCCGCCGTTGGACGACGAGAGAGGCTCATCAAGTTCGTCTACACGGTGTTACCGTCGGGCCTCCGGTCACGAGCTCTGGCCGACGTCAATGTGCATAATGATGGTGAGTTCGCAGCGTCATTAAGCTGTGATGCTCCCTTTCAAGGCGTGCACGGCGGCCTCTCTCTGCCACCGTGAAGTCTCTCGTGCATGCTCATGTTTATGTCTCTAGTCATGTCTCGATGCGCACACACCCAAGTTTGCGGTTCGAATCAGGTGCTACTTGCGCTTCTATCCCTTCATCCCGTCTCGGTCTATCCCACAGCAGGACCGCTGCATCAGTCCTTAGTCCTAGGCCTAGTCACCCATCCGACCGCCCGACGTCGCTCTGTATACCTCCTAGCACCTCCAGCAGGCTTCTCTACGACCTGTGCTTGCATGGGGATTGGGCTCGCCGGGTAGTCCGACTCACTGCACGTTCTCGCTCCATCTATCCGACAACCTCCACAGAGCATGCCGACCTATCCGCCTCTATTCCCAGAAGCGTCCGAGTTAGTGCCGGCTCAGCCCTCCCTGGACCCATCCGGGCGAGGCTCAATCGACCTTCCAGTCGACGGGGTCTTGAGACGTGCGATACCAACGCGGTCAGCAGGACTCGGCCCACCCGAGAGACGGACGTCCACATCGAACGCGCGATTGACCAGCTCGAGTACTCTCGCACTCAAGTCCCTGATACGACGGGAGTTCTGCGCTCCGGCCTCGGGTGGCACCGGAAGTTCCTCCACCGTAACCTACCTATCTCACGATCCGACTACGGCTCCCGCTGTCCCCTACATAGCTGGGGTATCTCGTGACGTGCTGCGAGAGACTCTGGGGCCTGTGGCCGACTTTATGTCAGTCCGCTTCGATCGGTCCTCCCGTGTTGGGACTGTTGTGGCTCGCCATTATCGCAGGCTGTGCCACGTCTTGTTCATCCCCTACGTTTACATGTACCATGGGTATCTTCCTCCAGCGTCGACGTGCCGCCGAAGCTCGCTATTCTGTATGCGACGAACATCCCCCACGCGTGCTTCCAGTATCATAGAGCGTGAGTCTGCCATTCGGCCACACTACTCAGGCGGATTCCAGCTGAAGTCACGCCGGGGCAGCTCAAGATCATTCACAGCGGCGCCCAGACCCTGCACCGTTCTTATGATCACGCACCGCGGTCCGCCGCCTCTATCATAAAGTCCGTGGCGCGCTGTACGGCCTCTTCTCGTTGACACGCCCGCACAGTCCCGCTGCACTCGCTTATCCCTCGCCTTGGCTAGCACTCTCGCACACGCTCGTTCACGCCGTACATCGCGAATTGCGACCATCACCCCGCGCGAGATTACGGCACGCCGCCAAAGATGTCGTGTCCGGGTACATTGTACATCTTCGCTCGCCGTCGGGACTTTCATCGGCACTCCGACCTCTGGCGCGACCTCAAGCCCGTCGACGAGGCGTACTTCACACACGGACTCATCCGGGGTCGTTCGGAGGGGAAGGTTGTAAGCGGGAAAGAATGTTTCTGAGTCGAAGGATAGCAGGCCGGAGCTGCATGAACGAAGAGAGCGCGCCAACTAGAGTTTGGGGGCACTCCACACCGTAGCTCATGACTTACCAAATACAGAGAGTAGAGTCGGCGCAATAGATAGCTCGTGTCATTGTAGATGAATGGACGGCCTACGTCCGACATGATTGACCGCGCACCAAGCACGTCCCCGCTTCCGACTTTGAAGATAATCGAGAGGACAACTCACTGGCCTGCCGAAATTGCGGCTGCAATGATCGCGTCCTGGAGGGTGCACAATGCATCGGTATCGCTTCAGAGCACGATATACAGCATGTCTCACATGAAAGTCCCTGTGGGCGTTTTGGAGTATGTTTATGGCTTTGTCCTGATCCCGATGACAAATTGCGGAAGCTTCCTTCAGAGCGCTGTTGTTCACGACTACTTATGAATCCTGTTCTATTCAGTAGTGAGACACAAGCTTACGTTGTCACCCTTCGGACATGGTGGTCATCCAGTGTCGTTGCAGCGGCGCTGGTGCCGGCATTCATACCTCAAGACGTGGCAGAGTTGGTGATTTGCCCCATGCGCCGATTAATTGAGTCCTTACCGGTTGGGTGGCCTGAATCAGCTTTCTCTGGGGCGCAGTTCACCACTGCAACTATGTCCAGGGCGATACTCAAGAGCTGGCCAAACATATACTGGCTGAAGCGTTCATAGAAATTCTGACGAGGGACAGGTCGTCAGTGTTGGGGACATCTGGCAAGAAGATCTTCGGAGAGAGAACCTACAGTCTTACGTATCTCCTGAAGTTGTTGAGTGCAGAGACGCACATCTTCAAATTCGTTCCCGGCGGGCAGAGAGTTTTGCAACAATGATATGATGATGCGAAGCATGTCTCGATCACCGTCGGTTGTATTCAGGAAGCTGCCATGAGGCATGTGGGGCTTGACCGTGGACAGCAGCGGAACATTGTTCAGATTGGCCTGTCTCCCATACCATGAGTCTTGGCGGAGAGCGGCAGGTAAGACTCGGGGTCCATGTCTGAGATGATGGTCGTGATATGTGAATGCATAAGAAATATGGGACGAATCTTCAGATCGCAGTTCACCCCCCTCCCAGAGTAGCTTGAACAGGATTGCATGGTTATCAGCGGCGTCCTGCCAGCGCCAATCCAGACGGGACCGCATCGACATCGCCCGCATACAGTCATCCGCAAGACGTCCGTGAGCTTGCTCCGCGCTGACGCAAAACGCCTCTCCGGAGCGTGACATATCGACGAGGAACTCTCGGAAGGTTGCGTGGAGGATCCGAAAGCGACAGTCGACGTTGTCGCGCTCAAAGAGCACGACAGAACGCAGCTTGTTGAGGATGGGTACCGACTCTGCCGTGGGCATGTCCGTCAGCGCCTCGAGCGTCGCCGGAGATACGCCGTTAGGATCCTGCAGGGTGACGAGGTATTCGAGGACGCGTGCGAGGCGCTTCTGCATCATTGGATACCGGTCGCGTGGTGGGAATACACTCTGCAGCACAGTTATGTAGAGCGTGTCGATGGGATCGAGACCAGTGGAGGAGCCCTCGACAGTCAGAAGCAGGTTGTATCGTTCCTGTATGGATAGCGGGTCATCGACATCGCCGAGAACGAAGTCGACCACCGTCCGTGTGTATATGAATAGTCCATCTGACTTCTCTACCAAACGGACGAGTATGGATGGATCCGTCGCCAACCACGTCTTGCTCGTATCATTCTCTTCAAACCTCGCGCGGATGAAGCGTCCGATGTCATCGTCTACAGAGCTGCGAAACTCCTGAATGGAGATACGGGCGATGTGAGGCTCCACGTCCGAGGTAGTGAATACGTTGTGGATATAGTGGGGCTCCGGCCGCGACGTAAGAAACACGCGCAAGGGCCACCCCGGTTTCGCGGCAGCGGTGAGGAGCAGTCGGAGTAGAACAGGGACCAGCTCCTTTCCATCTTCTGTACATTCGTCGAGGGCATCGACAATGACGAAGATCGGGGGATGGGATGAGGGGAGGGCGCTGAGCGGCTGGTGGATGAGATCCTCGTATTCATGTCGAAGTTGCTGGAGGGGCGCTGTCTTGAGGTGTTCGCGAGCGGCGTCGACGATGAGGGTGCGCAACGCTGGTTGCGACCGAGCTAACTGCGACGCGATGGTGGAGAAGACCTTTCTGGGGGAGTTCAACTCTTGCACACCGCGTGTGAAAAAGAACGACGCTCCGAGACGGCCGCGCCCCTGGAGTCGTTTCGCAAATTCAGACGCGATGGTGGACTTGCCGGTTCCTGCCTCTCCGACGAGGACACAGACCGGCTGGGCGCCGCTACCTGCAAGCTGTTGCTCTTCCCACTCCTCAAGACGACCGAGTATTTCCTCCCGAGTACCCTCCTCTAACCGGGCCTTCATGGCGTTTGCGGCGGAGCGGTAGTGTGCATCGACGGCGCGCGGGATGCTGTCCAAGACGCGTTCTTCCTCTGTCGACATCGATGAGCTTTCTCCAATGAAGAGACCACTCCTCACGTACCAGCCGCCTTCAGGATTGCGGAGTGAGTGACGCTGTGCACAGGACGACATGAACACGGACCTTGGTTAAATTCAGAGTCTCGGCAGCCAGAGCCTCGATGGCGATATTCCCCTCCATCTGTCCCCAGATATGTCTGATCGTTGCATGAGAGTGTAAGATGGGGCGACAGCGTACCTGGAAGCGTTGACAAGCGGCCGCCATTTCGTCCTTCATAGCTGCAATAGCCTCTGCGTCTGTGGCGCTGTGTAGAAACTTGGAGAGATAGTTCCTCTGTTTCAGCATGTCAGCCTCGACGCATATCATACGGAGATCGCTACAATCACGGTTAATTAGTCGTGTCAGAGCTGTCATGGTTGCATACGCACTTAACGAGCTTCTCAACTCTTTCGTGCAGCTTGCTGCCAGAGCCCGACACTCTCTCCTGCGCCTGGACTCTGTGATAAGATCCCTCTGGATACTGCTCCAGTCCGGTCCTGATGGTCTCCGTGAGTCCTTCCAGAGTGTTCGCAAGCAACTTCGCCTCTCGGCATAGCGCTTCGAGTGCGTCGCAGTTTGACCTCGCGTCCTGTCACACTTGTGCGATCAACATCATCATGGCGTTCACATAATGCTTTTACGAACCTGTATTTTCTTCAGGAGCGCAATCAGCACATTGAGAGCTATGCTAAGTCCGGGAACTGGCACTGCGGCGGTGATGGCGTCTTTGGTAGCTTCGAGACTGGTAACAGTACCGTCGAGAACGGCAATCGGTGTCAGCGAGATCCTGGGGAACTTGAGACGTGTCATGATGATGATGGTAGCTGGTAGGAAACAACTATGGGGAACGGAACGCAGACCTTCAAGGTTGTGCGAACGCGTAGTGCGTTGCGGGACCCTCACGGAGACCACGAGGCATCGATACTTCTCCGGAATGTAGCCCGGGACCACGTTGGCTTGCATCTGAGTTCTGACCTGACAGCGAAGAGTTTACTGCGGCTCAGGTTCTGGGTGTCGTGAGCGCGAAGGATCCAGACCATGCTCACCCAGCGAAGATCGTTATAAGGATGTATGCAGAAATGAAACACGCGCCTCAGAAGTCATGCCTCATGCCCCCCTGCCAACACGTTCACCTGCTCACCACCCGCGAGTATGCAGCTCGCAGCACCCAGAGCACGATTGCGGACGTGCGGAGCTTTGCGGGTGTTGACGGCTTTGATGACAGTAGTCCCGGTTGGCACAATTACCTCGCACCTCGACGCCCATACGTGCTCATACGCCGAGGTGAGGGCCGTCCTTCGTACTCACAGGGCGGTAAGCTACATTTTAAGGAGCGCTATCGTTTCTCATTGCGTGTCTTCCTGTAACCCGAACCGGTCCCGACTCCCGGACCCTTCGAGCGTATGCGTGTGGAGATGTAAGCACCGAGCCTGCCTTCCTGACCTGAGACAGAGGGGCAGCTGTGCGAGGATCCGGACGCCGTCAGCATGCAGTCCGTAGGCGAGAGGCGAGGAGAACACGCACCAGTGTTCTTCTGACCTTTGATCCCGTCCCGTCCACCGCCCCGCCCTTCTCGCGCGTCTTCATCTTGAACACCGAGATCGTGTGCTCGTACTGCCGCTGGCCCCTGCTGGCCCTCACCGATCGTACTCTCAGCTGCCCATAAAACGCAAGAGGTAAATACGGGAAACGCAACAGGTCGTATTACAGTGACATTCAGTAAGCCGCTCTTCAACGAACTGTACAAGATCGCGCATACAAGGTACGCACCACGGCCCTGTGCTCGCAACAACGCGAGCACTACAGAGGGAACCGCGCAATCAATGCGCTGAATCCTTCAGTCCCTGCCAATCGCTCGTCGTCCGCGGTGACATTGACCGGCACGCTGCCGTCGTTGAACTGGAGGGTGAGGCGAGCGGCGCTGTTGTATGGAGGCCAGTACACTCCAGAGGCGCCGTTCGGATCAAGATCGTTCACGAACCGGATGAAGTAGTCCGTCATGTCCCCAGGCCCGAACGCGTTGAGGAGGTCGCTCGTATGGGGCTAGAAGGTGCGCGTCAGCACCTCCACGCCCTTCTCGGATGTCGAGACCGACACTCACGTAGCCGACGCCTGCGAAGTTCGCTCGCGCACTGACTGAGTATCGCAGGAAAGACAATGCATCGGTCAGCCGTCTCCACGTCCAACGCCAGCAAGACTTGAGAACGCACGGAAGTTGTACACGGTCTTGTTCGTCGACACCCTATCCAGGAGCTGGCGGCGAGGCGCGTAAAAGAACCAGTCGCCCGTAAGCGCCGCGATGCGTTTATACTGCGGCGAGAACGCGTTCGCGCTCCCGGTGTCGAACGGCGAGCCTGCAGCGGGATCAGAAGAGTACAGCCCGAGCAAAGCGCTCAGATCCGCTGGAGACGAGCCGGGGAACCAAAGCTCGGAGATGTAGCTCGCGACCTCGTCGTCGGTTCTAGACATGTGCAGTGTAATTGGTGAGCACGCGGTAGTGCGGAGGGGATACAGCACGAACGTGAGGTTCAGGCTCCCGAACGAAAAGATGGTTCCTTCGTCCTTTACATCGCCTGACGTGGATGTCAGTGTATATGCGAGTGACCGTATGCGAGACATACCGACGATGAACGGAACATCTGCTATCTTTCCTTGGGAAGTCAGTTGGTAGGGCGGAACTGTGAGGAAGAGCCCGTCTGCACGAGGCAGCATAGGAGAGACAAGGCCCTGAGACAAGGAAATTAAAAACGACTGACTGCATACAGCCGAAGAAACAAATGGCCCCGTGACGTACCGCGAAGTCCGTGAACGTAGGAAAATTATTAGCCGTAGCGAGCAGGTCATCCGCCTGCACCAGGCGCAGACACGCAAGGGTATCGGTAGCATTCGAGCATCCGACCTGGTCGACAACAGAATCGTACGTTCCCTGGGTCTCTCTGATGTCCCCAGTCGGCACTGCGAAGCCGGAGTTCATGATCGCCGCCCGGAACAAGCCCTCGTTGTCGCCGTCGTTCGCGAACAGCTGCAAGAAGACCGAGGTGGCCCCTGCACTCTCGCCCCATCTATGGTCCTCGTCAGCGCGAGCACCTGAGGGCAGTAATTGCGGAACTTACATCGTGACCTTGAACGGGTCTCCGCCAAAGGCAGAGATGTACTTGTTAACCCAGCGAAGGGCAGCGCGTTCTGATATTGACGCGGTGTCAGTAGGTCCCTAGATACAATATAAGCAGGATGCTTACGATCTTGGAGGCCGAGGTTCCCGACACCAGCTTCCTGAACCTCCTTCCCGCCGAGGAACCCAAAGACACTGAGACTAGCGATAGTGTATGAGAACACGCACATACTGAAAGAGACGTCGAGCGGGCTAACCGGTAGTTCAGCGCAACATAGATCACTGGTTCATCCAGCTCGATAGACCTCTGAACGATCGCCGTTCCGTTGTATCCAGGTCTATAGAGTACGGAGCAGTCAGAGTGTCGTTCGCATTCCAGTAGAGGAGCACGACTCACATCGAGTTCGACCCGTCTGCAAAGCCGCCACCGTAGATCCACTGCGAATGCGGTTAACATCATCACGCCCTAGTCGTCGAAGACACACACAAGCAGCACGGGAAGCTTGGCATTCCCAGAGATATTCGCGGGACGAATGATGTTGAGATTCAAACCTAGTACCCCGGGACACGATTAGCATGCTCAGGACCCGCAGGTCACACAACATCCGAAGCACTCACAGTCCTCGCTCTGCTTTGCATCGGAACCCTGGGCGAACTGCGCAAGCAACGGGCCCAAACTATCTGCGACCTCCGCGGGCAAGACCGGCTGCGAACTCGACACCTGCTGAAGGCACATATGGCCGTACGCAGTCGCATTGACCGTGCCGTCGTAGGACTTGATGAGCTGGGGCAGACGGAGACGACGATCCCCGACACTGCCAGTTCACAATGATCAGACTATCTCGCCCGCTTGAGAGTCACATTTGTTACGTACGGAGGCTCCGCGTAGGGAATGCCGAGGAAGTTCTCGACAGAGCCGGTCACCGTGCCTATGAGAGTCGCGCCATCGAGTTGGACCTGCGGGCGGACGTCGGACGCAAAGCTGAAGTGTAGAGAAGAAAGCAGGAGACCCATGAAAAGAGCCCACATCGTGGCTTTGCCCTAGTCGTCGATATTCGTCGAGGGAGGGACGGCGGACCTGTTATATGCCAGCGCACGCAGAGGCACCATCTCGGAGGATGATGTGGAGGGCCAGGTACTGCTGTTGTCGCGCCGCGCCAAGCTCGGGCGTCGACGACTGAGTACTGAGTACTGCGCCGTGGATTCGGGCACTGTACAAAGCTTCATCAGCACTCTCAGGCACCTCGAATGCACAAACGCAAACGCGGGCCGAGCTCACAGACTCCCGACCTGATGCAACCCTGTCGCGAAGGGTGCACATATGCATATGCATGGCTGGCCAACGTCCAATATCGATGCTGGGTTCGGTACCGATGAACGCGTGTCGCGCTCGCTCTCATGTCGGTCCCCGATCGGAGGCAGCGAGCATACTAAAGAGCTCAGTAATCGACCGTGCTGACGAGGAACTAATGCATGTAGATGCTGTAAGAAGTTCAGAGATCGCAGCGGTGACAGAGACAGCTTGGCTGGCTCACGGACTTCGGGGTGGATGACTGCTTTCCGAGTTCAGCTTTTCCTGATGAACTTGAAGGACTGCTGAGTGCTAATAGTGTCGTCAGAGCAAATCGGCCAAGATCAGCCGAGCTTCAGACAACGATGGGGGCGGCGGTAAGTAAGTAGGTTGCAAGTATGTACTGTGAACGACGGACGTCTGCTCGGGATTTGCCGCAAGAGACAGGCGCTCAGAACTCCGGCACATGGAGAGAGAAGTGCACGAGTTTCCGTTCAAGAGAACAACCACCGGAAGGAGACGATCTCAACTAGCAGGACATTAGCGACATAGCACAGTGCAAGGCACGAAGGTTGCACGAGGCTCAGCGACGGCTCACAAAGAACACGGCGCAGCGGACTTCGGCGTGAAGAGGAGAGGGTTATGCCGTGAAGCACCACCGCCATGTCGCCCGAGGGCCCAGACATCGACGCGAGCCTCGAGCCTCGGGGGAGGAGAGAGTCGTCGTCTGTAGCTCGCCCGCAGCAGTCCTGTGTAGGTGATCCAGATCCCACGAGGCAGTTGGTAACCCACAGCGCTCGGGCATGGGGATGCGGAACGACTCGAACCCAGACGCCGCTTCTGAGCTTGAGCTTTCTCGATGGCGAAGGACGCCGGGGAGTCCTGTGATCATGACAGTGCATGTTTTCGACTCTCGAGAGATCCGGGGGGGGGGGGGGGGTGTACGAGCGTGACGGTGATGCAGGCGAGAGCTGTGTCCACGAGCGCGTCCGCGCAAACGCTATCACTCCGACTGGCCGCGGTCCTGTGCATCCGGATTCCGATCCTCCCCGTGCGAGTTGAGGAGAGCCTGGGCCTGCAGGACGCTCTCCCGCGCGCCATGGACGACAGTGACGGTGACAGTGACAGAGTGTGGTTTGCGTGATCCACGAGGCCGCGCCCGCTGACAGCAGTGCCAATCGCGCCGTGGTGCGATGCTTCGGGCCCCGCCGACCGGTGTAACATTGATTGGGGTTCGAGCGGTATGCACGGATCGATATCGAGTCGTATGTCGTGCGGGTGCCGGGGCTGCCGCTAGACCTCGACCTAAACCTGCAATGTAAGGGATCAGATGTGCTGGACAGACCGAGAAAGAGTGATTCTGCTTACTAGGTACTCACGGAATGATGGAGCCATCCTGCGTTCGTCCAAGCTAGCCTAAGCCTGCATGCCTCGGCTCTGGACTAGAGTCCGGGGAAGCGAGCAGTAAATAGTCGGAGCCGTCTGCGATGAGACCGATGGGATCGACCACAGATGAGCGGAGGGACTTTTGAATGAGAAGTAGACGCATACACATACCAGTGACCATCCACTCTAACAGGCTGAGGCAAGGCAATCGCTCATACACGGACATCCGTGTCCGCCACACATCGCCTCTTGCCTCTTGATTCTCGATTCTTGACGCTGCGTTCGTATGATGACTGGTCAACGTCAACCCGGAGCGTCTCGACAGACCCGGCGTGAGTACGCCCCGATGAAGCCGCGACGCTCGACGCTCGCCGACGCAGCAGCTCTGATCCACCCCAGCGCTGAGCGCTGATCACCACGCCGATCTGGCGTACATACATACAGGCTACATACCTACATATTCGAATTCATTGCTCCCGCCCGCACGCGCACCCCGCTCGAGGCGTCTTCCCGCGTGACGTAGCGATTCCGACCTTCCGAGGATATGTACTGTGCACATCATGCATCAGCGCTAGCGCCAGCGTCCGCCGTCGTCACGGCCCTGCGACGAGGAGGAAATATGATAGTAAATATACGCACTGAGGTGTTGAATGGGGCGGCGAGTCTATCGATATCAGTCGCGTCCGCGCTCGCCTTCGGTGGCGTCCGCCCATCCGCCCGCGAATGCAGAGCATGTGTCCTCGAGGCCTTCTGACGACGTGCTGACTGGACACGGGCGCGCTCGGAGGGCAGCTGTTCGAACATTCATGACATGGACAGGCGGTTCCTGTCCAGTGTCGACGAGTACATGGGGGCGGGCCGCCGAGACGCTCCATCCGACACCGGGGAGCCTCTTCGACCTCTCCACTGGAGAATGACGCAAACCGGTGTCAGACCTGAGACAGTCGGGGACGCGACACGAGCGCATACCGTACGCGTACCAGTACAGTACTCACCTCATGACCATGCACATGCCAGATAACCATCCTGCATCCAGTGCGACACTCCATCATCATGCACGCACGCGTCCAACAGTACTAGTAGTAGTGCCCCTCCACCCCGGGGCCCGAGCCCGACGCAATCTGAAAGGCTAAAGCAAGCAACGGGGAACATACCTTGCGATAACCATACGGACCCCGTGGAGCCGCGCCGATGGCGCACCAATAATCTCGCAATGATGGCAGCCACAACTCCAGTCTCCAATCTCCATCCGTCGAGGGCCGAGGCAAACGCTCGCGGCTTGGTCGCGCAGCGAAGTCCGAACCTGAATAATAAATATAATTGCGAATTGCCGCTAGCCTCTAGGGCGAGCCACGGGCCACGGCCCACGTCGAGTGCTAAAGCGTGATGGGTGATCCGAGGGACGTCGGGGCGACCAGAGCGCGGAGAGCTGGCCGTTAGACTATCGAGCAGCCCTGAGGCCTGAAAGCTTACGAGGTTGGGAGGTTGGGAGGATGGTAGGATGGCGGGATGGCGGGATGGCGGGATGTCCTTGTTTGATGCGCCATTGCGCCTCCAGCCTCGCCGCTTCGGGCTAGGGACCGGGTCAGACGACCAGAACAAAAGAGACGAACCTGGTCATGTAAGACTCCAAGCTCCAAGCTCCACGGAGCAGACAGACTGACAACCGACAAGTGATGACAGACAGCGAGAGATCCAAGAGCGTTGGGCGTTGGGCGTTGGACGACGACGAGGTGCATATGGTCGCGTGCAACGTGTTCCGCGCGTTCCCCAGCATTTGACGCGTCTACGGTCCGTCGGTGGGTACAATTGCATCCACTGACCAGCCTGAGGATCGGCAAAGGAGCTGCACAGGACGCGCTTAGAAGTTAGCACTCGAAGTAAAATATGACTGTTGACAAGCTTGACACAGCGCCCCGCCGTACGTCGTCCGCAATGCCTCGTGTCCAACTCCGGAGTCCGAACATTCAACACATTCAAGAGCGCACTCACCTCACCCTGACGATTCCTGCCGCCACTAATAGTTGCCAGCGCGCCGAAGCCGACGAGCCTGAGAGAGACGAGCGAGCGAGGTGTTTCAACTTTCGAGTCGTCATTCAATGCGTTGTCATGCCCGGAGAACCACGAACTGCGAGCTGCGAGCTGCGAGCATCAGCAACGTGCACGAGTACGTACCTCAGACCTCAGGCCGCCTCCGGCTGACACTGACAGGGGTGGTTCGACAACGCGAGCGGGGAGTCGAGGACGGCGCAGAGCGGGCCAGTCGGGAGGACAGACGTGGTGATCGCGATGTCACAAAACTTCCAGCTCAAGCCTCGAGGATCGTGCGCGGCGGCGCAACTTGCAACCCGTCCCTGCCAGCCCCGCCTTCGCCAGTCGCCCTCCTCCAGTCGCAGCCGTCGACGTCAAGTCCTCCTCCCGCAATTTTTCTGCGCATTTTCCAAGTTTCAGCCTCCAGCCTCCTCGTCGATCGTCCCGTCCCGAACTCCCGAACACCCGACGTCAAGCCCGTACCGTTGCCGAGCAGGATCAGGTTGAATGTCGAATGTTGGAGGATTTCGGCGCAAAGTTCTGGCTTTCCCGGCTGCAGTTTTCCGGGCGGCTAATATATGAAGCGCCTGACGTTGCCTTTTCGAGACCGTATGACAGCATCGGGCGCTGGATGCCGTCCCTGGGTCGGGCATGCCGCCCGTCGTGCCCGACTCGTTCGTCGTCGTCTGGTACGACGTGCTCGCATTTCTGGGCTGTATCACATCGCCCACCGGGCGGACCTTGTGCATCCCCGTGCTATCAGCCTTATCTGCTGGTAGACTGTAGCTGAGAACGAGCACATGAGCTCAAAAATGCCTGAGAAACAAACTTTGTAGCAAATTAAATGGGCTTCTGCAAGGCTGAGAGATGGCCAATGCATGTCGCAGCCTTGCGGAGTCCATGCAGACGTCTCTGGGATCTTTATACATATAGACGCGCCCCCGCTATACCCGGAGACGAAGGAGCAAACAGTGCTCGCCGCGCCAGACAGCGACGAGAAGGGCGGGCACAGCGAGCACAGGTCGGAGTCGGATGAAGGTCCGGATCAGTTGCGATTGATCCACTTGCCATAAATGGCTTAGTTTAGGGCCAGACGCGGGCAAATTGAGCGCTGATGGTCCCGGAATCCAAGTTCGAGAACTCCAAACATCCGACATTCAACCTGATCCTGCTCGGCAACGGTAGCCCGATCGGGGCAGAGGGTGGCGTTGCCATCTCCATCCCCATCCCCATCTCCTCCGCAAAGTCGCAAACGGCCCGCCCCCGTGGCACCGCGCAATTTGACCGCCTTCGATCGTGTTTCACCTTCCTTTCCACCTTTCGACTTTTCGTTCGATCTTGCGATCTTGCGGGCCGGCGCAGGCCGGCGCGCTGGGGAGGCTGGGGGCGGCGTCCTGCCTGGTTTGGGAGGGCGACGGACGGAGATTTGCTCCCGGCGGCTCGCGTGGCGTGCGGCGTGCGGGTTCCCCAACGATCCCTCGGCCTCGATGTTCGTCACACCAACACCCCACAGCGCCTTCCACTCGCCTGGCCACCACCACGGGCAGAGAGCGGAGAGCGGAGAGAAGCTCTGGGAACGCGTCGCGCGACGAGAACAAGGCGTGTGCCTGCGTCAGACTCAGAGACGCAGACACGACAAGACCGTGCGAGCGTGCGTTATGATAACGTCATGCAATAGTGATCTCGACGCCCGAGGTTACAGCTGTTATCATATCGATAGAGACTTCGCTACACCTACGTAAAGATGTTCGGCAGAGGCGGACCATGAAAAAAGGTACCACGAATCCAACTCAGTCTGGGCGGCGTCCTCGTGTAGGTTCGCTAGAGAGCGGACTCAAAATGTTGATGAAGTCCGACCTCTTCCGAACATCTTTACATAGGTGCCTCGAAGTCTCTATCGATATGATAACAGCTGTATTGGAGCGTCGAGCGGTGCGAGGGCGGGTGACAGAAGTTCAGAGATTCAGAGAAGAACTTGTGCCCTCAGGAGTCAGCGCTGCGCTGTGCACCCACCAGGGCCGACGTTCTTCCCAATCCGGAGGGAAGCCTGCGGGGTGGCATTTTGCATGCACCCATATCCGGACGGCGTTGTTGTCTCTGACTCGCGCGGTGCGAAGCCCGCGCAGAAGCAGTAGCAGCAGAAGCCCGGCCAGTTAATGCGTCAATCTGTTGTAATCTTGTAAGTAATCTGGGACGAGAATGGTTGCATGGCGACGGCGCGGGAGCTTCAGTCTATGTACAGTCTGGCGGGAGAAGCGAAGGGAAGCTCGATATCGACGGAGACGGAGGGGGGAGAGATGAACGTTAACTCGCCGTTCGTTGATTGTTGTTGCGAGCGACAACGGGGAGCACTCGAGGCTCGAGGCTCGGAGTGAGTTCCCTGACGCGACGAGCACCGGACCTCATCTGGATATGTTGACGGCAACGTGTGCCCCGGAGACCCGCATACCGAACGCGTCTTGATTAGACTGCACCGACGCGCGAGCTTGAGCCTGATGTAGCGATGCGACGTCGGGTCCGCGGGGCATGCAGTAGTAGTCCAGTACTCACAGTAGTGTGTGACGAGCGCAGGGTCCTCGAGAAGACCAAGCGTCGCGAGCATGTTCTGACATATCAAGGCCGCCCGCCGTTCAGGACGGCGATACCGGCCTGGCAGGTACGATGAACAAGTCTATACATACGCAAGCTCCTTCTGAACGAATCCTGATAAGTTACGAGAACGAAGTGAGCTGAGATCCTACCTTGTCAACTATCCCCGGAGCAATTGCACTATATCGCGCATCCTAACCTCTCCACTGGAGAATGACGCAAACCGGTGTCAGACCTGAGACAGTCCGGGACGCGACACGAGCGCATACCGTACCAGTACCAGTACAGTACTCACCTCATGACCATGCACATGTCAGATAACCATCCTGCATCCAGTGCGACACTCCATCATCATGCACGCACGCGTCCAGCAGTACTAGTACTGGTGCGCCTCCACCCCGGGGCCCGAGCCCGACGCAATCCCAAAGGCTGAAGCAAGCAAGCAACGGGGAACATACCCTGCGATAACCATACGGACCCCGTGAAGCCGCGCCGATGGCGCACCAATAATCTCGCAATGATGGCAGCCACAACTCCAGTCCTGAGTACTGAGTCTCCATCCGTCGAGGGCCGAGGCTAACGCTCGCGGCTTGCTTGGTCGCGCAGCAAAGTCCGAACCTGAATATAATTGCGAATTTCCGCTAGCCTCTAGGGCGAGCCACGAGCCACGTCGAGTGCTAAAGCGTGATGGGTGATCCGAGGGACGTCGGGGCGACCAGAGCGCGGAGAGCTGGCCGTTAGACTATCGAGCAGCCCTGAGGCCTGAAAGCTTACATACGAGGTTGAGAGGATGGTGGGATGGCGGGATGGTAGGATGGCGGGATGTCCATGTTGGATGCGCCATTGCGCCTCGAGCGACGAGCCTCGCCGCATCGCGCTGGGGTGACGGTCAGACGACCTGAACAAAAGATACGAACCTGGTCGTGTAAGACTCCAAGCTCCAAGCTCCACGGAGCAGACAGACTGACAACCGACAAGTGATGACAGCGAGAGATCCGAGAGCGTTGGGCGTTGGCGAAGACGAGGTGCATATGGTCGCGTGCAACGTGTTCCGCGCGTTCCCCAGCATTTGACGCGTCCACGGTCCGTCGGTGGCACTGGGTACAATTGCATCCACTGACCAGCCTGAGACGGAGGAGGTGACAAGCCTGAGGGTCGGCAAAGGAGCTGCACAGGACGCGCTTAGAAGTTAGCACTCGAAGTAAGATGTGACTGTTGACAAGCTTGACACAGCGCCCCGCCGTACGTCGTCCGCAATGCCTCGTGTCCAACTCCGGAGTCCGAACACATTCAACACATTCAACAGCGCACTCACCCTGACGTTCCCTAGGTGCTGCCGGCGCGCCAAAGTCTACGAGCCTGAGAGACGAGCGACTCCGAGCGAGGTGTTTCAACTTTCGAGTCGTCATTCAATGCGTTGTCATGCCCGGAGAACCACGAACTGCGAACTGCGAGCTGCGAGCATCAGCAACGTGTACGAGTACTTACCTCAGGCCGCCTCCGGCTGACAGGGGTGGTTCGACAACGCGAGCGGAGAGTCGAGGACGGCGCAGAGCGAGCCAACCAGTCGGGAGGACAGACGTGGTGATCGCGATGTCACAAAACTTCCAGCTCAAGCCTCGAGGATCGTGCGCAACTTGCAAGCCGTCCCTGGACCCTGCCAGCCCGCCTTCGCCAGTCGCCAGTCGCAGCCGTCGACGTCAAGCCCTCCTCCCGCAATTTTTCTGCACACTTTCCAAGTTTCAGCCACCCAGCCTCCTCGTCGATCGTCCCGACTCCCGACTCCCGTCCCGACTCCCGTCCCGGACACCCGACGTCGAGCCCGATCGGGGCAGAGGGTGGCGTTGCCATCTCCATCTCCCATCTCCTCCGCAGAGTCGCAAACGGCCCGCCCCCGTGGCACCGCGCAATTTGACCGCCTTCGATCGTGTTTCACCTTCCTTTCGACTTTTCGACTTTTCGTTCGATCGTTCGATCTTGCGGGCCGGCGCTGGGGGAGGCTGGGGGCGGCGTCCTGCCTGCTTTGGGAGGGCGACGGACGGAGATTTGCTCCCGGCGGCTCGCGTGGCGTGGGGCGTGCGGCGTGCGGGTTCCCCAACGATCCCTCGGCCTCGATGTTCGTCACAGACTCACACCGACACCCCACAGCGCCTGCCTTCCACTCGCCTGGCAGTGGCAACGCGGGTGTGGCCACCACCACGGGCAGAGAGCGGAGAGCGGAGAGAAGCTCTGGGAACGCGTCGCGCGACGAGACAAGGCGTGTGCCTGCGTCAGACTCAGAGACACAGACACAGACAAGACCGTGCGAGCGTGCGTTATGATAACGTCATGCAAGGGTGATCTCCACGCCCGAGGTTTGTTGTCTTGAATCTTCGCGTACGTAGCAAGGGTCCGAGCGTCGAGCGTCGTGCGTCGAGCGGTGCGAGGGCGGGTGACAGAAGTTCAGAGAAGACCTTGTGCCCTCAGCGCTGCGCTGCGCTGCGCTGCGCTGTGCACCCATCAAGCCGCCGTTCTTCCCAATCCGGAGGGAAGCCTGCGAGGTGGCAGCTTGCATGCACCCATATCGGGACGGCGTTGTTGTCTCTGACTCGCGCGGTGCGAAGCCCGCGCAGAAGCAGCAGAAGCCCGGCCAGTTAATGCGTCAATCTGTTGTAATCTTGTAATCTGGACGAGAATGGTTGCATGGCGACGGCGCGGGAGCTTGAGCGTACAGTCTCAGGTCTGGCGGGAGAAGCGAAGGGAAGCTCCCGGGAGTCGCTCGATATCGACGGAGGGGGGAGAGATGAGCTCGCCGTTCGTTAATTGCTGTGCATTAGTACGAGTGCGAGTGCGACGAGCGACGACGGGGAGCATTCGAGGCTCGAGGCTCGGAGTGAGTTCCCTGACGCGGCGAGCACCCGCCCTCATCTGGATATGTTGACGTCAACTCGCGCCCCGGAGACCCGTATACCGAACGCGTCTTCATTAGACTACACCGACGCGCGAGCTTGAGCCTATTGCAGCGATCCGACGTCGGGTCCGCGGGGCATGCAGTAGTAGTCCAGTACTCACAATAGTGTGTGACGAGGACAGGGTCCTCGAGAAGACCAAGCGTCGCGAGCATGTTCTGACATATCAAGCCCGCCCGCCGTTCAGGACGGCGATACCGGCCTGAGAGGTACGATGAACAAGTCTATACATACGCAACCTACGTCTGAACGGATCGTGATAACTTACGACAACGAAGTGAGCTGAGATCCTACCTTGTCCCCGGTGCACTATATCGCGCATCCTGCACACACCCTGACGAATCACTTACCTCAGGTGGCGGCACGCAGCGACGGTCAGGTTCGCGCGCGCCCAGGAGGCGCAAATGCGGGGACGCGGGCGGGGCGAACGCGGAGGATAGGGACTTACATGGCGACGAGCATGCCTGTGGCGGCGTCTGCGGCGTCTGCGTGCTTCCGGGCATGATCGTCGCAGCGTGTGTACCCACGGTAGGGCTATCAACTCTGAGATCTGAGTGCCTCGAGGGTGTGGCCAGTGGCCTGGGAGGTCGGGGATGACATGAGCATAACGCGCGCGCCGGTTCGACCTGATTCCTGATTCCTGAAGCTAGCCCGAGGCGAGACGTCGGGCGAGGTCGCACAGTTGTCGACGCCCGGGGCGCGGTGACCGAGTAACTTCAAGAGCACTGGTGAGCTGCAGTGCATCCAGCTGCAGCTGCAGGTGGATCAGATAGCGTGTGGGTGCGCGATGTGCGGGTGCGGGTGCGGGTGCGATAATCCATGGCCTGTTCCAGTTCCAGTTCCCGGGCCTGTGCAAACTTCCCCAGTGTGGAGCGAGAGCCGGAGAACAAAAGAGCACAGCGCGTTCCTGGCACGGTGCGTCCACGTCGATAGGTGGCACCGCGCAAGCTTGTAATGCGTCCGGTGCTGTGCCACTCTCCAGGATGCTGAGATGGAAGACTGAAGCGGGGTAACGATGTGAGCAGCTCCCACCGCGAAGTGCCCGCTCCGGTGTCGACTGCAGAGACGTGGAGCGGATGCACGGACGGCGTCGCGTCTGAGGTCATCGCGAGCCCCGGGGACCCAACGCGGGGAAACTCGAGCGGGCGAGCTGAGCCTGAGCAGATCTGCCTGGCCCGATGGCCCGATGTGCCAGCCGCCGGAAGAGACGTCCCGGGGATGGGCAGATGGACGCAGATGGATGTGATTGTGGCACGGATAGCGTCGCGCACCCCTGCGAACCCCGGCTTCAGCTTCATTGCTCGATACATTGCAGCGGCTTCCTGCGACAAATTCAAATGCAGAGCTCGGGATGGAGACGACGTTGGGCAAAGCAGACACGAAGAGCGCGCGGGCTGGCAGCTAGCAAACCACGCCGGACATCACGCCCGGGAGGTGTGAAGAGTCCCCGGTGACGCGGTGTGAAGTGGCCTTGGGCGCCAGGACCGGCCGATCGCGATCTGCCCATTAACCGCCGAAAACGCGTGCCCGGCGGGATATAACGAACGCCTTTCGCCCTCGGTTCGCCCTGCCCCGCCCCGCCGTCCTCGACGCCCTCGACGCCCTCGACGACGTCGGCTTCTCTGCTTTCACCCCCTTCGCTCACCCCCTCTCTGTACTCACGATGTTCGCCCAGTACTCCCCGCTCTTCACGTCCGGCCTGCTCTCCGAGAGCAACACCCCCTCCACCTCCCGCCGCCCCTCTCTCGAAATGCGCCCAAAGGATCCTCGCGAGAGCCTCCCCGTCGACGCCAGCATCGACAGCATC
Organism: Sanghuangporus lonicericola; assembly: GCA_016618145.1. NCBI lineage: Eukaryota > Fungi > Basidiomycota > Agaricomycetes > Hymenochaetales > Hymenochaetaceae > Sanghuangporus > Sanghuangporus lonicericola. The sequence goes on along the minus strand of WJSG01024124.1, from coordinate 9,498 downwards.
TACGAGTCTTCAACATCTACTCCCGAGGCCGACGCGCTCTTCCTCACCATCATGCCCTCCCGCCGTCGCGCACAGGCCGGCAACTCCTTCCTGTCTCTCGACCTTGCCGAGAGCCAGTCCATGCGCTCCATGAGCCTCCGACGCAAGGACACCATCACCACGCGCGCAACGACGCACTTTGGTCGCTCGGTGCCCGCCTCTCCCACCATGTCGTACGTCGCGTCATATTCCAGCGCTGCACGCCGCTCACCCGCACACAGTCCCCCCATGCCCTTTGCATCCTTCTCCCACTTCGGCCCTGCTCCCCTCTCCCGCAAAAGTCTCATGCGCCACTCGTCGCGCGAAGGCCTCCCCGGTGCGAAGCCCGTCCCTTCATCCCAGCCCCCAGCTGTTCCGCAGAAGCGGTCACGGCCCTCCGACCTCTCCATCACTCTCTCGGCGTGCTTCTCGTCCCTCGCAGGTAGCTCATCATATTCGTGCCATCGTGCTGCCCACTCGGAGCCTTCCATTTTGTCCCCGATCTCCCCCCTTCTCTCGCCCGAAGAGCGGTCGTACTTCGCCTTCTCGCCCTCGTCCTCGCCCCCCGCGACGATGACCTCGTTCCATTACTCGTTCGAAGAGCCCCCGCACTCGGCACCCGTAGCGACTCCCCTCCAGTCACGTCCGTCGATGCGCTCCACTGTTTCGGTCCGGACGCGTCAGGTCAACCGCTCCGCTGCTCTCGCGGCGTTGGAGGGTCGCGTACGGAAGCAGCGTCCGCGCTCGCGTCCGAGCAACTTCATGAGCATGAGCGACGACGAAGACGACCTGGACCTGGACGAGAACGACGCGCCTGTCACGTCGACGCCCGCTCCACCTGCGCTCCTCGAGGTCTTGCACGAGGAGGAGGACGTCGTCGTTCCCTCGTTCGCTGTCAAGCGCCTGTCATCCCCGCCGAGTTCCAGGAAGAATCGCAGCCGTCGGGGGACGCTCGAGAGCCTCCTCACTCCCCTGGCGAACTTCATCGACTTCCGCGACGATGACGTCTCCCGGAGCTGGCCCAACTTCGTGTCAATCTCATGAGCTGCCACTCGCCCTCGCCCTCTCTCCTCCGCTCTGTCCTACAGCGTGGTCGTCTGGCGACTCCACGCGCGGTTGACCGCGCTCCTATGCTGTATGCCCCGATCTATGGCTACGATGTGCATATATGCGCACGGTCCCGCGTCGCCTCGCGCCGGCGTTGACTCGCCCGGACTTGACGTCCACCCCGCTCCGTCGCTCGTGCTATCTATGTGACTATATGCTACTTGCTGGTTACGCTACACGCTCTTTCTGCCTAATGCGCGCGCTGCGCCGTCGGCCGCGCTTCTGTGCATTCTCACTGCCCGCTCCGCTGCATCATGCATGTACCGCACTCCCTAATCGCTCCCTTGTACATCATCATAATCCATCTTGCTTCTCGCTTCTCTCGCATCGCATCGTCCTTTGTCTCTCTGCCTTTGTTTTTGCTTCGCTCTGATCTGGCATCGTTTCCGTTTCCGTTTGTTGTCGTCGCGGTGCATCATCCCCATCAGCATCAGCCGCGCACGTCTCTTCTTTCCTCGTTTCCCGTTTCCCGTTTCTTATATCTTTGCATCTTCCCACTTCATCGCATCGTGTACGAGTATCGCCCGCATTCATCCAGACTTTTTTTTTGACTTCCAATCTTTCGGCGTCCGCCTCCGTTGTGTTCATCTGAACTCTTCATTGACTCTGACGCGATCGCGCCTTTACATCCACATCCACATCCACATCTCCGTCCCGTCTCGACTCGCATCCCGCATCTCGCCCACATATGCAGTGTTACTGTACACCCCGCTCGCTCGTTCCGCATCCATACCTCGATCGCATCATGTGCATGGACTCCCAGCCTGACCGAGCTTATTCCCCTCCGTACCGTACCCGTGCTCTCCACTGACTCTGACTCTGACTCTGGCTCCGATACCGTTCCGTTCCCGTTACGCGTACGTGTACAACATTAACATATATCCCCCGCCCGTTCGCTCGTTGTATGTATGTACACACACACACACACACACCCTGTACAGTGTACGTGTCTAGCTATGACGACTTCCCGAAAATACATGACGCTTGTCCCTCCCGAACCCCGTTGTGTGTCGCTGTCAACGCTCGGGCTTCAAGGTCGCAAGGTCGAGGTCGGGGTCGAGGTTCGACGGGGGCGGGGAGGAGGGGTGGCCGGCCGTCGGCGACGCTCCCGCGGTTATATCGGTGAGTGTGCACGTTGACATGTCGACAGTTGAGGACGTCTGCTGATGCGCATCCGCACCCGTATTGCAGCCGCAGTTGCGACCGTAGACCGTGCACCGTGCACCGTGCACCGTCGACGCTGTGCCACGACAAGACAAGACCGGTCGGTGCACTGCTGATAGCCACTGATGCCAGTGTGCGGAACATGCCAGTGTGCGGAACATGCCACAGCTGTGGACTGATCAGGCCTCAGGATCCAGTGGCATGATCAATATCAATGTCGTCGTCGGGGAACGCACAGCGCGACAGGACACTGAATCCTGATGATAGGGTCTGGCGGTTTGTCTGGTCGCCGGGGAGCCCGTCTGCCAAGGCCCAGATGCCAGATGCAGATGCGTGCGGTCTGATGCGTGCGGTCTTATGGGTGCGGTCTGATGCATTGATGCGTCTGCGCGGGGCTTCCCGGACGTCTGTGGTGTGGACGGTGGACGGTGGACGGTGGACGGTGGACGGTGGACGGTGGACGGTGGACGGTTCGCCTTCACGCGTGGTCGTCTTGAATGGCGTGATGGCGTGAGGGGGTGCGTGGACGTGAAGGTGAGTAGTGGGTCATAATCCGCCGGTGAAGAGAGTGAGTGCAGACACGGTTCTTCCTCCCTCGTGTTGAGCTCTGACAGCCGGCGCGCAAACACAGACTCAGACAGGTTCAGACGTCGAGCTTCGGACTTCGAGCTTCGGGCGCAACTCGAGCTCTCCAGCATGTCCGCCGGCGAAGGATGCCAGTGAGTTCGTGAGGATTATCATCGAGTTCCGAACCTTCATCGTTGTTGATTGTTCAAGTCGACTTGTGACAGCGGGCGTGTGCAGGCAGGCTTGGGCGCGACTCGTGGTCCGCGTTCAGTGTTGAACGTTGAGAGTTCGCAGCTCTACCCGACGTCTGGGAGTGCGCTCGAGGATGGGACTTATGGCTTGTGATGGGTGGACCGTGCACGCGCACGGAGCTCCAGAGCCCGGCCTGCAGGTGGGCTGCTGATCGGATCGCGGGGCGAACCGTCTTGTCGCGGTCAGAACTGACAATTGACAGGCTCCCTCGACCTCTCGAGGTCATGGTTCGACACCTCGCCTCGCGTGCGAGGGCGTGGCTGCGCAGGCCCGTGTGTCTGTCCAGTGTCGGTGTACTCGTACCGTGCCGTCACAGACTACCTCCGCTCTACCTACCCTCGCCCGCTCTGCCCGAGAGATCGAAAGCCTGTTGCCACCCCGAACAAGTCTGGCGAGGCAGGTGGGGGACTTGATGGCAGAGTTCCGAGGACGGCTGCATTTCATCGAGGTTAAGTTTGAGTTTGGCCGCTGGCGAGTGCTTATTGAGTTTGCACAGGTCGTCGCTATGCCAGTGGCAATCTCCGCCCCGCCCGCGGTTAGCCCTTCCTCTCGACTCTCGAATCTCGAGCCTCGGTCCTTATCGTACGATTCTTCCCGCAGGTGAGCCGTCAGCGATCGGATCGTGGGCAGCATGCTGAGCTTATCGACTCGTGGTACAGAACTCAAATCGAGCTGCCGACTCCGAGGACGGACGCAGTCGCGACTCGCCGCAGCGTCGTCCTTGGGGCCGTTCTACCTTCCACTCCTGGTCCGACCGAGCTCGGGCTTTGGGCTTTGGGCTGCGCAGAGGATAGAACGCCTCACCCGCTTCGAATTGGCGGGCGAGGTTCTGGGGAAATGTGCGCCTCAACGGGCCGGGCGATGTGAGCGTAAGTATCGTCGCATCTGGTGGCCCTCCGGAGGGGGGTCCTCGTAGCGTTGTGGTAGGAGGACGGGGCCACTCGAGACCGAGTCTTCGGTCTTCCGGCGACCACAAATCCACGTATGTCCAAGTCTCCCTTCCGTCACGATGTTATATACACTTTTCTTTATTGACCGCGACCATCTGCAGCCACGGCTGCGCCGCGGAGGCGCATCAGCGCACGGCATCCCGCCATTCCGGCATTCTCTCAGGGCTCGGTAGACAGCCTGAGGAACTGTATCAGTGAGTGTACAGCTCTGCGCACATCCTTCGCCCCGGGCCCGGAGCGTTTCATACGGCCTGATCGACAGTAACTTATCACACTGCGGCTCTAGTGTCCGCCCTGCTCGGTCCCGAAGGGTTGGTCGCGACTTGCGAGGAGTCGTCGTATAATCCAACTATGTGATATCAACGTGGTGCGCCCCATCGTATGATTCCGTTGCTGGTGCACTCGTCTGTATGCGACGACGGCGAACGCTAGACAGGCATCATGGCACCGGGTTTACCCAATGCCTCTGTCTGTAGTGCGGCGATCTTGGGAGAATACGCCGCATCGAACTTCAGCGCATAACTGAGGATAACGGACAGTCGAGTGCGATACGAGGAGGAAACCTCTGCGCGATATTTGCAGATGGTCCGTGTCCGTCTTTGCAAACGCTCCTTCTGACCCGGAAACTCGGACACATAATTCATCGACACGGGACATATGTACATGCTGTGGTAGAGGTGATGTCGTACACAATGAGGGGACTTTCCAACGTCAATACACCATCCGTCAAGCGCAGTGTTACACGCGCAGCTTCATCTTCCGCTTGAACACCGGGTTCTGGTTGGCGGCCGTCTCGATCTGTTCAGCAGTCTCTCGAACGTGTGACGCTTCCGCACGATGAACGATCTCCTCGAGGTTCGAGGAGCGCGGCAGAATGCTTCCCAGAGAGGCATCCAACTCTCGCATACGGTTTTGTATATCGAGCTCGTTCTCCTGCATCCTCTGTGACATGAGACGTGCCCGTGAGACATGGTGTTCAACAACTTCGAGATGAACGTACCTCAGACACGAGTTGTACGATCCTGTCGCTTGCCGCCTTCGCCCAATCTTGAAGCTCACAACCGGCAGCTGCTACTGCGTCCGGATTGTTCGACCCGACGAGCTTGCCCATGCCGAGGAGCATGTTCACGCCTGGGTGCACGTTGCCGTTATAGAGAGTGACGTACATCTAGAACAGCGTTAGCGGACGACCGTCTCTGACACGCGGCCCGCGACGCTCACGTCGCTGATGTTCTGGACAACCCGGCTTATCTTCGCCGTGGACAGAGCGTGGTTGTAGATAGCCTATAGTACAAAGGCTGAGCCACGAAACATTGACAGGAACGACTGCACGCTCACCTGGCGACTCCACGCATCCAGGGATATACCGCCGACCTCCTGCGCACCCTTCCCTGGTGTGAGCTCGATCGCGGTGGCGTCTCTGATGATCTGTATGAATTGGTCCGTAGTCCCTCGGAGTGTGATCGAGACGAGATTGTTGACAGCGTCGAAGAAGTGAACGAGGTTGTTTAAGTATTGCTTCAGCTCGGAGAGGAACTCGATGGCCTTCAGCAATATCGCCATGATATCCTCCCACTGTGGCGTACGTAGCATGAGGGGAGCAAAGAGTGCCTCAGTAGGAGCATCTCTCAGAATTGTGGTCGCACTCACGTTCCGCTTCTGAATGTCGAGCCCAGCTATCTCCGCCATTATTTCTCCGAGTTGACCGTTGACCTCGATGAGCTTGTCTGTTGCTGCCTTCGAGCTTTCCCTACTCGCGTTGAGCTGGGCTTGCGTAGCAGCTAGGCGAAATTGGGCGTTTCGAATGGCAAGCGCTGCGCTGCTTCCACCAGAAGGATAGTTGGGCTCCGGGAGGAACGCGTTCGAGCCCAAGTGAGAAGTCCCGAGCTTGAGGTCTGCCTCAACGGCGAATGCAACGACCTCTGCTCGCCATGCGGACACGTCGGCCGTGAGTCGCTCTAACTCCGTGTGATTCCCCGGAGAAGGCATGGAGTCAACAAGCTAGGATGCCCATCTTGTGAGCAGCTGACTGCAATAGCGTGCGACAGCGGGTTGGATGCGCTGCTCACCTTGATGCCCTTTCTCGCAAAGTTCAATGCCTTTTGTGTGGCGTGCCCCGCATACTTGTGGTTTGGATTGAGTCTCTTAGAGATCTGCTCAAAGGCGACGCGCACTTCAAGGCAACCGCCGTTCTCGTGGGACTTGATAGCACCCCAGTCTGGACGTCCGCCCTCTCCTGACGTCAGTAGGGTGTCGAGCATTTCTGCGTACTTGCGGAGAGCGGATGCCTTCTGGAATCCGGGGTCATCGACGGCTGACCTGTCAACCGAGGGTTCGGGGCGTGTGGCAGTAGCGTTGCTCGAAGACGACCAAGACGGCCCCCTGGTCAGAAGCTTCACGGCACCCTGCGTCACGAATCATAATCAGCGACTAAAATTGCGTGAACCTGGAAACCCGTACAGTGCAGGCGTCGACTAGTGTTAGCCCAGCAATGGTCCAGCCTGGACGGCGCCAGCAATTACGGAGTCAGGAACCAATTCCTCTTGGTTTATATGATCAACGTACCGTCAGGCATGGACTCCGCTGCATCATTGAATTGCGCCTGGCAGTTGACAAGTCGTCGGGAAACCGACAGTCCATAACCTAGTACGCTACAGCGCTCGTAGTCCGTTATAGACTTCGTAGTGGCCGGTCAGCGCATGATGATATATACCGAAGCCAGTAGGCCTCTACCGAGAGCCAGGGAGAGAATTGGAATGCACGGTAGAGTGCGGTAGAGCCGCCACCAGTGTTCTATCGAGCTCTGTAGAACCTGCGCTGGAGCTCTATCAGGGTCTACAGAAGCTGGCGGGGACCTCTACCATGCATTGCACTCTCAAGGCCAGCTCGACAGCCTCAAAATGGCATATCCGAGCAGGCGGTTCGCACACGGTTTCAACAGATGCAGCAGGAACCTGGAATAGGGTATATTGACTCGGACAACGTGATACAAAGCAGTCAGATGATAATCGCATAGTACCGCGAAGCGACCTGCGGCAAGTATGGTCCTTCGGGCATGGCACGCCCCGTCAGATTGGCATGCCGAGTGCAAGCAGGAAGGCATGAGAACTCACCGGTAGCGACAGAACTGGGGACGAGCTCCAGCTTGGCCCAAGCCATGCTCATCAGTCGTAGGGCAGACAGTAGACAGGTGAACAATCGCAAGCGCGATAGGATACAGGACAGGCCGCAAGTCCAAGACTCACCAACATGTGCGGGGAGAATGAGGTATCCATATAAGTATGCATACCTCGAGTATGCGTCCAGAGGACATTCGAAGCAGCGATTGGCGCGAGTGAAGAACCGTGAGCATGTGTAAAATCGACGTACCTCAGACGGTGGAGCAGACAGGGGAGGACACGCAACGGCTCGTCGGGTAAACAGGGCACGCACCTGCTCTCGAGTCGCGAACTCGCATACTTGATGTCGCTAGCTTGAAACCAAGATGGAGAAGTAGCAATGAGAGATGCTAGGAGAAGACACACCTGACGAGAACCACCGAACCAGCAGTATAGCTATGATCACTCACCTACAAAGCCCGAAGTGCAACCCAAACTAGCTCTCCAAGGATAGAGGGTGCGCGCCGTCCGTTCCAGGCAGTCGAGCAACTGGTCGTAGCTAGGAACAAATGTCGACAGCTCCTAGGGAAGGGATGGTCGATGAGCAGGGGAGAAAGGCGGTGAGCAAACTTGAGGACGGAGAGGGAGCTCTTATACTTGCCAAGTGGCCGCGGACCTACGTAGATACCAGAAACGGAGTATATGCGGTCACATGATCGTCGTGCTCACCGCGCCGCGCACGCGTTCGCGTTTCTCAACTTTCTGTGTCGCCACGCCGCCTGCTTCTCTGAGGTCCCGAGCGACGTCATTAACAGGCTGATGACGTTGCGAAGGCTCTATGACATCACGCACCCCAACCAGTTTGCCCCACAAAACTCACCGGGGCCGGAGACGAAGACATCGGAGCTTGAACGAGGACACATCAATTGCTTCGTCCTCGAGCTCACTGCAGCGTCCAGCGACGAGGAGCGGAGGACGCGCGGTCGCAGTTGCCGCAATTGACTAGGTCTAGGATGTTGAGAACATTGGTCGTTATTGTGCACGGCATAGGCAATGTCGACAAGGGCATCGATCAGAACGAGCATGACGACGATGAGGGGGGGGGGAGAAGTGGACAATAGCAGCGGCAACGAGAACCGCGTCGATTGCGCCATACCTCCAAGGCATGGTGCTACACATACTGTAATACCGACAGACTGTCTTCCATTTTGATGGGCAACTGTAGTAAAGTATCGACCGTAGGACGCTGGTCTACAGACCTCTACAGAAGACACACGCCCTCGATGAACCTCTACCGCCGAACCCAGCCACGGGTAGTGCCGTCCAGCAACTACCGTGCACCGTAGGGGTTCGTGTTGCATTGACATCCGCTGCCGTATCTTGCGCGTTTTCCCGACGAACGTCGTCACGAGCGCGCTTCAGTGTCTCCGCGCTGATCTGTTTCATTTCCTCTACAGCGCGCTGCTCTTGCGCCAACATGGCCTTGCGCGCAGCCGCTTTGTGAACGCGACTCTCATTATCCCCTGCCAGGTACTGAGACGTGACGATCTATATATTTGACCGCAATGTATGCACATACTGTACTAATCAATTCTATGCGGCGCGTCACAGGTCACAGGGACCCTGTCCGCGCCGCATCGTGTCATAGGTCACAGGTCACAGGCCATCTGAGGCCCGCATTTTCGTGTTTTGGCTCGGTTTTCGGGCGTCTGGGTGCCCAAATCCGGTAATTTGTCGGCGCCTCCGCTCCGCTCCGGCGACTCGAGAGGGTCACAGGTCACACCCCGCGCCGCATAGAATTGAATAGTACAGTACCTTGAGTCGCCACGCACGACACATGAATCTCCATCGTCAGCTTTAACAATTGATCAAAGACTTCATCGGTCTCCTTTGCTTTCTCGAGGCAGGCCTGAACCGTCTTGCTGAGAGATGCGATCTGACTGGGAAGATGCCGCTGAATCGCGAGCTGATTCTGTCGCGGGGTGTTGTCCTCGTGGCCCACCAGGAGGTCTACGATGTTGTTGACGCCTGGACTCACAGCCGCGCAACGCTTTGTGATCTCGTCGAAGTTGACGAAGGATTTGTTCAAGGCAAGACAACCCGAGTTGACGAGCTGCATGATGGTGGCGCGGAAGCTGTTTGGGTAGCGGATATGCTGGAATCCTTTCTCGGGCTTCACAAGCTTGAAGTCGGTCGCCGTCGCCACGAGAGTAAGCTGACCTGAAGGTGAGTCAGTACGTGGACATGATGAAGTCTGAACCTGTGAAGGCTATGTCGCAACGACTAGCAGACGAGTGGACAACAAGTCCTCAGTCAGTTAGAGCAAAAGACTTATAGCATAG
>WJSG01024101.1:0-10679 GCA_016618145.1 Sanghuangporus lonicericola | reverse complement strand
CCATCGGATTTCCCTATGTCATACCAAGCCCATGTACACACTTCCTGCCTTCAATCATATGGCTCTGCGAGTATCTCTGCTGGTATCTCGGGGAACGTTGGTGGAAGGACAAGGTTCACGCCACCTGTCGGTGGTCTTATCTCACGAAGGCCGGTGTCTCGCTTGCGCAGCCCTTTCCCAGATCCTTCCACGACTGCCATGCGCAGACTTCCTACCACTCTGTCGAGGCTCACCCGACCTCCTTGCATATACAATGCAGTCAAAGTTCAAGACAGGTCGGGATGATGACCGGTTGTCACTGCCACTGCGACTGGGATCGGCTATCGACCGCGTTGGTTGGAGCTCGCCAGCTGTGTTGCCTGCACGACGGCTGCAGTTATTTCGATGCCCACTGGCTTTCTTGTCGACATCGCAGCCTTCCAAGTTCCAACGCAGCCACGTCGCTGTGCGTCCGACAGCCCTCCGCTCATTCAGATCTCAGNACGTCGCTGTGCGTCCGACAGCCCTCCGCTCATTCAGATCTCAGCTTCTTGGTATGTGTTGCTCGCTGCGATCATGACGACCGTCGGCATAGGCGTCTAGAGACGGATCGCGTGGACGACCACAGAGCCGGGCCTGGAGTGATGCCGTCGCTGACCAGGTCGTCTTAAGCCTCCTCCTCGTCGGTCGCGGTGCTCGCTGCTCTCACTTCTGCTCACTTTGCTTCTTCTGCAGACAGGCCAGGCTCGGTTGACCCGACTGCTGTTACCATTGCCTTCGTGTTCATACCGACTCCCTTCTCTTTGGCCGTGAAATAGACGTGTCTGGTGCACAAGCATTGTGAGTACTTACGCTTTTTCACGTCGCGGTTTGCAGCCCTTGCTCCGCACCCCGCCGCTTTGCGCCCTTGCTCTTTCTTCAATGCATACGCGGTGAATGGTCGCTGACAAGTCTCCCCCGCGCTACCGCTATATAGCTGCGTCGCATACCCAACTTCGCATACCACACGCTACCCGCATTCTCGACCACACAGCACACAGCACACCATGCCCCGCCGCTTGCCCCCCACTCCTCTCCGCCTGCACGAAGGGCCACTCCCCCCGCGCGGCAAGCCGAGACACACCCTCCCCTCGCTCCCGCGCCCCGCGTTCTCCGGTCCCGCCCCGACGCTCAACGCAGGACCCGTGCCCCGCGCCCGCATGGGACACACCGAGCTCCCCGCGCTCGTCATCCCCGTCAGCACGGACCCGGGCGCCCCCAGCGCGTTCTCCGCGCTGCCCGCGCTCTCTGCGCTGGAGGCGACGTGGAGCGGGCCGAGTTCGCCGACGTCCGCGAGCTCGACGGCGAGCGTGCCGCGGAAGAAGAGCAAGGAGTTCATCCGGGGCCCGTGGGACCACTCGGGCGCGATCCATGTGCCGTTCGACGTTGGCGCGGTGCTCCCGCCGCCGATGCCTGCGGCGATCAATGTGAGGCCCGGGGAGGGAGAGAAGATGCACGGGCGGAGATTTGTCGCTTGAGGCTGGAGTGCGGAACCCGTGCACTTGGGAGGAGGGGTCGGATCTGGCTTTGACTTTTGTTTTCTTGTGCGTACGCTTGGTCGTATGAGAGCAACCCGTTTGCGATCGAGGCCTACCTTGCTCCTTTGCCCCAATCTTGCGTGCTGTGATGGCCTGCGGCAACTCAGGGAACAGTGCAAACCCCAGACAGTATATTGCCCCAGATGATGTCCTACATTACAACTGCTGGTGGGTGCGCTGTGATGGAACATCGGGAAAGCAAGGTGTAACACAGAGCGAGTCGACGATGGATGGTGGAGAGCATGGAGATCGACCTTGATTGCATGCTTGTGAAGTGGGACAGAATGCAGGATCTTCGCAGCGTACCTGTCCCTTTACTTCTTGCCAGACCTAAGGAGACGATGAGAAGGTAATAGAGGGTATAAGTGAAGAGCACGCACTTCTTGATGCCGCCACCCGGGGCACCTCCTGCATTATCGCAACCATCAGTAAGCAGCTCAACAATTCTCTCCATAGCGCCATGTTGTGAGCTTCACGTACCCTTCGAAGCTAATAGAGGAAGTGAGTATGCTGAGCCGATAGCAGTGGGCGCAGGACATCGTACCTTGTGCGCGCGCAGCCTTCAGAGCGGCCTCCTCTGCCTTCTTCCTCTCCTTGAAGGCGACGTCCTCCTCGTCCAACTCCTTCTTATCCTTCTTGGGGGCCTGTGCAAGACGACGCTGAGATGCCTCCGAAAGCCTGCAAGAGAGCTGGGGAACGCACCTTGAGGGGCTTCGCCTTACCGCCTTGCCTGCCGGACATGGTTCTGTGCAGAGTGCGTGACGCCCGGCGCTGCAGATTGAAATTCGGTCATGCGCGGCTCGGAGTCAGACGCAGGGCACTGCGGTATACGTAGATGCTCTTCGACCGCCATGTTCGAATACACGTCTTCCCTCCACCCCCACTGTGCATCGTGCACGGTCAACACTAAAGAGCGACGATGGATACGCTTGAGCTCGACGGGAGCACGCTCGAGGGCGGTGGCCAGCTCCTCCGCATCGCGGTAGCTCTCTCCGCTCTTCTGGCGCGCCCAATCTCCATCAACAACATCCGCGGAAAACGCAAGCCTCCAGGGTTGAAGTACCAACACGCCGCAGGTGAGTCTCCCTGGACCTGATGGATGTAGTCTGTGACATGCGAGTCTAAGCAGTACGTCCTTAGGTCTTCGGCTCGTCGCGGAGGTCTGCGCCGCACGCCTGGACGGATGCAACACGGGGTCTACCACCATCGAGCTCGTGCCACAGTCCCCGCCGGTAACATCGCGGACGTACAGCGCGGACCCTGGTACCGCCGGGTCCATCGCGCTCCTGCTCCAGGTCTCCCTGCCGTCCCTCCTCTTCTCCCCCTCGCCGGGCGCTCCGTCCACCCTGGTGCTTCGAGGGGGGACGAACGCGGCGCAGGCCCCACAGATCGACTACATGCAACACGTGTTCCTGCCCTTCCTCCGGAGGCACCTCGGGCTGGAACCCACGCTCGAGATCGTCAAGCGCGGGTACTTCCCGAAGGGCGGGGGAGAGGTGCACGTCTCGATCCCCGCTGTGCGCGGGCCTCTGCCCGCGGTGACACTCGTCGAGCGGGGGAAGGTGAAGGCGGTGCGCGGGCGGTCGTACGTCGCGGGGCTGCCGAAGAGCCTTGCGGACGCGATGTGTGCTGCGGCGGCGGAGGTGCTGGTGGAGTCTGGGGTGGACGCGGAGCTGGTCCAGATCGACGCTGTGAGGGAGAAGCCTGCGGACGCTGTGGGGAGCGGGTCGGGGATTGTGCTGTGGGCGGAGACGGAGGATGGGTGCGTCTTTGGGGGGAGCGCGTTGGGGAGGAAGGGGGTCGACCCTGCGCGGGTGGGCCAGGAGGCTGGCGGGGAGCTCGTGGGCAACCTTGCTCATGGAGGGTGTGTGGACGAGCATATGCAGGTGGAGATCACCAGTTGCACTATTCGTCGCTCCGTCGCTCATTTCGCACTCGTCTCCAGGACCAGATGATCATCTTTCTCGCTCTCGCTCAAGGACACTCGACAGTGAAGACGGGGCCGCTCACGTTGCACACTAGGTATGTGTTCTCCTGTGCTCATTTTCGAAGGGAAACTGACATGACCTGGACTGGATTAGGACAGCAATGTGGGTCGCTGAGCAGCTGACGGAAGCGAAATTCCGTGTCCAAGAGACGGAGGGCGGCGCTGTCATCCAGTGCGACGGAATAGGCTACGTCCCTACCATTCCAGCTGTCTCTTCCAAGACCTGAATAGACCTCGAGATGTGCTCGCCAGATCGCAAGCTCAGCCGGTCATACAGGTTCGTCACGGCCTCTGTCACCATCCTCCCCGCAATCGAGGTGCGTGGTAGCGGTGCGCACGCCCCAGTGGACTATTCCTCCTCGCCGCGGAAGATGAACTGAGCTAGACAGTCTGAATACAGTATGGAGGTGAACATACTGTGGCAGACTGTGGTTTGCCGGATGGACGAGGTCAAGCGACGAGTCCATCAATTCGGAACCTTCTGCGGCGAGTTGCCGGCGAATCGAGGCCTGCCAAGGCGGGCGCCATGCGGAATTCCGAGGATAACCTCCGGAAATGGCCATGGAAACCAGTCAGTCCAGGGACAACGTTCAATCTTTCGCGGCTTGTTTGATCCGGGAGGGCAGACGGGCACTTGGCGTCGGGGGCGGGCAGGGATGCCCATGCGCGAGGCGGGGACACGTTCGGGCAGATGCTCGCAGGGGGGGCGGCGGGAGGAGAGCGGGGAGGTCTGCAGTTAAGCTTCGCGGGGCGCGCGTCTGTGTGGGGAAAGAGACGTGGTGGAGCGGGTGGCAGTGACGAGAGTGGGTGGCCGGAAGGGGAGCACGGGGTCGATCAGGTTTCGAAGGACGCGACGTCGCGGTTCCCTTCGTGTGACACTTTTATTTATGCGTCATCTCAATCGAGCCATACGCTGCCCGCCGCCAGCCGCATGCCCCCATCTCTTCTCCTCCCTCCTCCCCCAGGCTGTCCCTGCCTTCGCTCGCCAGCAGTGCGAGTTCCCCCCGTTCGCTTCCTCGGCGTGCTGCTGAGCCCACCCTCTTTACTCCCGCCGCTCGTTTCTCCTGCCTCGCCCGCCCGCTCCCCCGTTGCATGTTCTGAGCCATACCCGCCAGCATTCCACCGCCCACCATGCAACTCCTCCTCAACCTCCTGCTCTCGGCGTCCCTGCTTACGTCCGTATATGCTGCCTCCGCGGACGAATGGAGGAAACGCTCGATATACCAGTATGTCCCATTCCTCGTCCCCGCCAAGTGTGAACCGCGGCCAACATGCACCCAGGATCATCACCGACCGTTTCGCTCTCCCCAAGGGCTCGGACCTCAACGCGTGCGACCCGGGCAAGCAGACATTCTGCGGCGGCACCTGGAACACCATCCGCGACAACCTTGACTACATCCAGAACGCGGGGTTCACCGCCGGTGCGTCTGTCCGCGTCTCTCCACGCCCCGTTTTTTGAACGCTTGCGTCCGCCGCCAACAGTGTGGATCAGTCCTGTCTCGCAAAACTACGAGGGGCCTCGCACGCCCTACGGTGACCCCTACCACGGCTATTGGATTGCCGACGCGACTAAGCTTAATTCGCGCTTCGGTTCGGCCGACGATCTCAAGGCTCTTTCCGATGAGCTCCACCGCCGTGGCATGTACGTACACACGCTCTCACCCGCTGACCATGCTCGCAGCGTGTGTTCGAACGTGGAGCTGACGTTATTATTGCAGGTTCCTCATGGTCGACGTTGTCGTCAATAACGTGATGGGACTGAACACCGACCTTTCCGACCTGAGTACGTACATGTTCAAGGACAAGGCAAGTCTGCTTCCTCTCCGATATATGCGGGTCACTGATTCGGCAATTCAACTACAGTCTCTGTACCATCCGTACTGCCCCATTCAGTGGGGAAACTCGGCGAGCGAACAGAACTGCTGGCTCGGTGATACAAATGTCACTCTTCCCGACATCAACACTCAGGACCCGAGCGTCGTGTCCGCCTACACGACCTGGATCAAGGCTCTTGTGACCGAGTTCAACATCGACGGCTTGCGTATTGATGGTAAGTCCGCCGACATTGCATACATGAGGTAAAATGACTCACCGTCGCCGACTTTATTCCCGCATAGCTGCCAAGTACGTTACCAGCGCGCCCCAAAAATCTCGTGTGTACAGCTGAGCATATTTCTTTAGGCACGTGAACATGGACTTCTGGCCGCAATTTTGTGGAGCGGCCGGTGTCTACTGTATTGGAGAAGTCTTCGACGCTGATCCTGCGTGGGTCCCTGTTGTTTCGGCGGCTATAAGGTGTCCACTCACGCCCGTGACAGTCAGGCGCTGCAGTACCAGGGACCCAAGGCCCTCGATGCCATCCTCAACTACCCGCTCTACAATGCTCTTGTTGACGCGTTCGCCATTCCGGGTCCGCAGAACATGAGCGCGCTCGCCGACACGGTCGCTCAGATTCAGGCGAAGTCGACGGTAACGCCATCTCGCTTCGATCTCGTAACTGCCGTTTGCTGACTGTTGATGTCCCGTCTCCAGGATCCGACCCTGCTCGGCAACTTCCTTGAGGATCAGGATGTCCCTCGCTGGGCGAACCACTCTGTTGATCCTCAGAGCATGTGGAACGCCATGGTCTTCAGTTTCATGGCGGACGGTATTCCCATCGTGTACTATGGACAGGAACAGGGCTTCCACGGTAACGCTGACCCGGTGAGCACTGACGTTTTATCGGACGCTTTGGCCACTCACATAGCTACAGTACAACCGTGAACCGCTCTGGACTTCGAATTACGAGAACACGACGACTTACGGCATGATCACAAAGCTTAACCAGGTGCTTACATTGATTCGCTTCTCCGAGGCGACTCTTTTGACTCATACGGCAAATAGCTCCGCAATTTCATGATCAACAGCACGTCGGACTGGATTACCTCCCCCATGAAGGTTCTCAACACGACTCCCGAGGGCATCGTGTTCTCAAAGGGCGAAATCACCACCATCCTAACCAACATCGGCTCCCCGGTAAGTCGTTCCTCGGCCTAAAGCACGCGCTCTCGGAACCGAACATCCTCTCGCCTCTCTAGCCGGCCAACATCAGCGTCTCCGCGAAGACGTCCTTCCCCAGCAGCGTGTCAGCGACGACCGAGTAAGCCACCGAGATCTCCTTCCACGCCCACGCTTATTTACGCGCGCACGTCTGGCTCCACAGCATCCTGACGTGCACGCAGTACGCCGTTGGGAGTAGCGGGACCGTCGAGGTCGAGTACACGAAGGGCGGCGTGCCCGTCATCCTCGTCCCCGACGACGCACTCGCTGGCTCCGGCCTGTGCGGCCACGACCTCGCTACTGAGTCGCAGTCCAAGGGTGCGCAGGGCATCGCGACGGACTCGAATGGCGGCGCGAGGCCGCTGTCGATGTCCGCGACGCGTCTTGCCGTCGTGGCTGGTCTGCTCATGGGCGTCGTGAGCCTGGCGCTATGATAGTCCGACGCTCTGCGTCTCGGCGGCGGCACGCGTCTTTTACGAACTGTGACGGCGCGTCCCAGACGCCCCTTTCCTTCTTACTTCCTTCCTCCGGGTTCGTGTTTACTCTTGTGTGTGTGTATGTGTGTTCCTGTGGCCGCCCTGCACGGGCGGTCTGATCCCCCTAATCCTTGGCAACTGTTCGCATGTTCCCGGTCTGTCCTTACTTGTGGTCCGTCTTTGGTTGATGTGTGCGTACGCGGTATTCCATCCCCCCCCCCCCCCCCCCCGTGGCCGTATCTCGGCAGTAGTTGGTAATTTGGTTGTGAGCGTGGAGATTGTACGAGTACTTATCGATACCACCAGTACGCCCGCTAGTCCTGTACGCGCGCCGACGTGTTCATGAATTTCCACCTTGTGCAGCCGCTGGGCTCGATCACGAACACTCTGGAGTCTGAGCCACAAGTTGAGGTAAGAACGACGACGACTGCGCGGAAACGAAGCGCGAGATGCGATCGGAACGTGAACGATGGGCCCCTGTTGGGTGCACACGGGGACCTACAATTACCACAACCCGCTCGAGAAGAAGCACAGGTCGACTGATACTTATCTCATTGCACCTCATCTCGATCGAGCTGCTGCATTTCACCTGCGAGCTTGGGATTAAGATATTCAGGAACAGGACGTCGACATCACGCAGGCATCATCATCATGTCCGCGGAAGAGTTGTTTGTTACGGAGATGAGCATCGGGCCGCAGTTGGTAATGGGAATCCAGTGATCCACCGTGAGTCGTGACCCTCGCAGACACTGGGCGCGGCGCTGGAGATGCTCAGTAAAGTTTGAGACGTGCGTATGGCATTCAGGAGGTAGTCGCGCTGTCAACGAAGCCTGTCATGGACAGGCTGTGGATCGTTGTGTGCGTGGGGTCCAGGGAGTGAGTACTAAGCTCAGTGCCGGAGGGCCGATTCAGAGGAGAGTCGAGGCGTTCGGCGTCGGCGGTCAACCGTCAAACGTCAACGGTCACAGCCGGAGATGCGTATCGCGGAAGCTGTCTGACGGGCGGCGGGCGGGGTCCCAGGCTGGACTAGTTGATATCATAGTCGGCACTGCAGTCTGGCATCAGGCGCAGTCTGTCGGGCGCATCGAAGGCCTGCGCTGATGATGGAGCGCGCGGTACGCAGCTGTACGCAGACGTCGAGATGTCGAGCACTAGTGAGCACCAGTGAGCACGGAAAGACGCTGCGCCAGTAGAGTTCGCAAGTGTTCGCAGTGCAAAGGCGATATGAACTTGCAGTGTTGCTTCTGTGATACTTGTGCAGACAAGAGGGGGTTCAGAACTTCAACCCGGTGAGTGTGGTTTTGCCTGAGAATGGTGTGAGTCCTCGGGACAAACGGGATGTAAGTAATAGGGCCTATGGTCCTGGAGGTCGCGATCGAGCAAGGATACTGGTAGATGGTTTGATTGTAATGATGCGCAGAACTTGGTAGTACACCGCCTGTTCATGAAAGGCATGGCCATCGAGCAAAATGGCAAATTCAACGACGTTAGAGTGCTGCAATCGTGTCAGTACATGTTGCGGGGGAATGAAGGACATTACTTATAGCCTTAGGTGGTTGCGACTTTGGCACCTACGCACCAAGAGGGTGGCATCGGAAAAGTCCGAGACCGTGGGTACTGGGCGTCTAAGGGGGGGAGGGGGGTCTCGGGGGTCTTGTTGCACTTTCGGGAGGTCATCTGTGGGAGCCCTTGGGGACTTGATATATAATCATATGAGTCTCCCAAGCAGGTAAAACGTGTCCTGGAGCAAAATAGACTCCATGTAGGCAGTATATAGGACTGTGACTAGAGTCGAGCAACTCAGGCATGGCAAGTGGGCGTCTGCATGGCCATATTAGGATGTAGAACGCTCAGACGTTTCGCCCTCTCAGTCGCAGATTTTGCATGGACTCGCGCTTTCTAACACTGAAACAGGTGGGAAAGCATACCGCTGACAGCGGGCAGCTGTTCGTCTCGTATGTTTATTTCTCTCATCCTGATTCGGAAGGGTATGTCGTCTGACATATGGAAAACATACCATATAAAGTACTTTCCCACGGGGGAGGGGGGGAGGGGGTCCCCGGAAAGTTGCTTATTGCACTTTTAGGACTTCCGGTAAGTGATTCACTTTCTGCCACCCTCTTGCTACGCACATGTGCTGACTGCATGTGGCTGCAGACGCCGTCGAAACATAGTACCAGCATCCGCGGCGGGTGATTGGGAATGGGAGTGGCCGACATGTTGAGGGGAGGAGGAGGAGGAGGAGGATCCGAGGCCCGCATGCCACATCACTTCACGAACCCCCCTTTGAGTTTCATACCGGTCTCGACACGCTCGACAGGAGAGGGGTGTCCTAGGAGTGTCCGTAGTCGCCTTCTCAAGTGACTTTGCCCATGAGAAGGCGAAGCCTTTTCGTTGACGACCATGGCTCGCGCCCTCCCGCCTCCTGTCTCTCGTCGCCCGGAGTCAGGACCCCGGCAAAAGCGCCCAGAGGTCATATGCCGGCCGGGGCCAGTTTCGGTGGTCTTGCGGAGGATGAGTTTCGGTTATTGGCACGTAAGGTCTCTCCGGCCCCTGGGTTTTCGGTGCTCGCCGGTACATAACATCTCGGGCGCTTAGTGGCCGGTTTTCCGCTGCCGAGCCGGCCGGATGCTATTACGCTCGTGTAAGACGACCGGCCGTCTGATTTACGAGCATCAGCTCAAGCTGGTTGCTCGGGAGTCGGTGGACCCGGATGCTCATCCCGGGAAGGACCCCGCCCGGCCGGATTTCGGTGATCCCGTCATATCAGCACGACCTCTCCAGGGACTTTCGGGGATGTGACATCGCACTTCTCCGGGGCCATTTTCGGTGATTGGCATGCAACTTTCGGGCCCCTCGGGGCCCATTTTCGGTGATCCTGGCATATGAGCTCCGGGCGCTTTTGCCGGGGTCCTCCGGAGTCCGGCAGATGTCCCCACGACGCGGAGAAGCGCTGATACGACGCAGCCCATCAACATACTCATGAGTCAGCCGAGAGCGGCCTATAATTTGAAGTCGAAGTGATGTCGGGCGAGAGATTAGTGCTTCGAACGAGCGATGCTCCGGCCCCAGAAAAATGTACTCGCCGAGCGGTTGCAGTATTGAATGTGAAACCGCGCGGAGTTTGGCGAGAACCAGCCGGCATATACCATACACTGCGAGCTCCGCAATATCGATCCGCAAAAACAAACAGAAGTTCCAAAATAGTGGTGTGCGTACATGCAATCGAGCGAACCAAGTCATGAGCGTCGAGGGTGAAGAATGGCACATATATACGTTGGGGAAGGTCTCCAATAATGCAGTAGGGCGAAGTGAGAGTGTCCTCGAGTCAAGATCATCGCCGGAGCATAGGTCCAAGCTGCACATACGAGCATGGTCAGACATGAACGGGGAAGCAGGCGAAAGCGACGTACGTTTTGTCTTTGCTGCTTGAGCCAGCTCGTCGGCTCTGGCCGGCTCTGTTGCTTCGCGTACCCGAGCTGCTCCCGAGCGGTGTGCATGCCCATCCCGTGGATGACGCTCAGCATGAGTGCCTGTTCTCGCCGGTACCGGTTCGTGGCGTCGGTGACCAGACGCTGTCGCCGCGCGATACAGTCAGTGTCTAGTACAAGATACAACGGG
>WJSG01024098.1:0-32107 GCA_016618145.1 Sanghuangporus lonicericola | reverse complement strand
TCACATGTCGTAACGCGGTATCCAGGGGCGCAATACACTCGCACCACCTGCTTGGAGAGTCTGGGAGATAGCCTCGCGGGTCCAATTGCGCGAACGGTCCGCTGCGGATTCCTCGGGATGCAGTATGGTATTGAATAGCCGTGCGTGGAGGAGCATCGGAGGACCCTGCGCAACACGACGTGAGGCGCGGGGCGCGATGATAAGCCCACCGCCCGCGAAGCCCCGGCAGAGGATCTCGTGGAACACCTAGAAAACCGTGAAGGGTTTGGCGGGATCGCGCGCCTGGCCGACGTCCTCTGCGCATGTGAAGCATATGGCCAGTTTGAGCAGTCCTTTTGCCAGCCTGCTGACTTGCAACTCTAAACAGCCAACAGACCGCCCCCCGGACGGCGCTGCGCATCGGCTGTCGATGGGAAAGACTCCGGGCCACGACNCTGCGCATCGGCTGTCGATGGGAAAGACTCCGGGCCACGACCCCCTACGCGAGCCCGGTATGTGCACCGCAGATGATCCACGTCGCGCTCTGCGTGTACTTGTGAGTCCCCCCATCACGGACGGAACAGATCACGTACCCACCGTCAGGGCCCTGCCATTGCAGGCCTTTCGCCTGCGTGTGCTGGAACGTCGATGCGCTCCTTGCGAGGCGGGTGTGACCATGCAGAAAAAAATGCCCAAGCGGGTGCTTCCATGCGTCGCCCGACCCCGACGACAGCTTCTATCGCCGCCTCCACCGGAACGAAAAAACGCTGTCGGCGAAATAAGGTTCGAACGTGCAAGGAAGCAGCGCTGCGCCCGGGGCCGTCCTTACACGACGCTGGCGTGACGTGTATCCAAATGTGGAGGGCTCGTGGTTCGGAAACGAGGCCAGCAAATGTGGTGATGGTGTGGTCGCCGCGTCGAGTGCGGTATCGTTGCAACTGTGAGCAAGGTGAGCAAGGTGAGCATCAAAAGCTGTTGCTTAGATGAACGCACCGTCGTGGTTTCGTCGCCATAGAGCGAAGCCATCTGCCGATAGTCTGACCTTCTCAATGAATTCGGTCACAAATTGGCCCCGCGCTCGCCAACGAAAATAAGGCTATCGACGACGCAAGTGGACATGAGCCGCCAAGGTCAATGCACCTGTCACTGAAGCTTCACGATGTTTGAGGACGGCGGGGGACCGGGATGGCTCGCGCAGGAAGTACTGAGTACTGGGCACGGGAGGAGCAAATCAGCGAGAGGACGGTCGTATGGTAGCGTCGGCAATTCCCATTTGTGGATCCAACTTGACGCGATCAGTCACAGCACGTGCCTTTTCCGTCACACACACGACGTGACTGCGGGTCTCGCAGCGTTCCAGTGGCACCAGCATCGCAAGTCGAACCTCGAGTCCTTGACGCAAACTGAGTCAACTATGATCATACTACCACTCTGCTCTGCAAGTGCACGAGCGGCAGCAAGCCTCCTTCCGATCCGCGAACATTTGCGCCTTCAGCCTAACGAACAGACCTCCGTTGAAGGGCATATCTCAGTGCTCGTGTAAGTAGATATGACGACGGCGTCCTCCGCACTAGAGACGAGCCGATGAATGACCGGGACAGCGGGGCCCGGGGGAAGGGGGAAGGGCGGAGCTGTCAGACGAGCGCAGCGTGCGTTTTGCTTCTTCTGAATCCTGCTTCTCGTGCGCGCGACCTACATACGTAAAGGCCGGAAGTACGGGATGCCCGAGCGGTTCGCATCTAGAGGATCGAGCCTGCGCCTTCTCGCGGACGTCCGAGTCCCAACTGAATGGTACGGTTAATCTGTGACGTGCTGGGACCGCGCTGGTTGACGGTTTGTCACCAGGGCATGTAGCCTTGAATGTGAACTATGGATTGGATACGTGGGGATCTTTACACAGCGAGTTATAGAGGGAATGGGACCTAGGGAGAGCAAGGAGGAGACCGATACAAGTCTAGAATTCAACGACAACAGATTGAGAGGGACAAGCGAGCACTGATACATGCGCAGCATCTAGCGGAAAGGAAGAAAGATTCAAAGAACTTCAAGAAGAAGGATGACGCAAATACCGCCGCGCAAAGGTCGCAGGCCCAGCATCCCGGTCCTCCCGAGCACGAAGAGAGGGAGAGGGGGTATTCCTATCGGGACCAAAAGCAGGGACGGCAGAACAGCAGACAGCAGACAGCAGACAGAAGGAGGAAGGGGGAAGGAACGTCTGGGGGGGAAGGAGCGGCGATCGACCCGTGAGAGGCGCACAGAATAAATACAGCTAGATACCAGGACCGGGTCCTTCCAGGTCCACGAGGCGCGGGCGGAGGACAGCAGATGACGGATGATAGAAGAGACGGAGGCGGGGAAGGCTCGAGGGACACAGGGACGGCTCAGGGGACGGCCAACGGAAAGCATGGCCTGCTCTTCCTCTATCGTCCACGGTACCCCCAAACCCTCAGCGGATGGGCAAGACCAGTGGCGTCTGGGAGTCCGCAGAGTGGGTCGAGGACGCGGATGACATCGAGTCCGTCCGCGACAATCCCGGGACACCAGCCGTGTAGGCAGCAGCGGGATACCGCGGCAATTCCTCTCCCTTCCCCTGGTCCTTCTCCTTCTCCTCGGACTCCGCAGCAACGCCCTTCTCAGCCGCATCGGCCCCGCGAGGCGGGAGGACGAACGGCGTGATCCCGAACTTTGCCTCGGGGGACGACATGCTCACGCGCTTCCGCGGCTCGAACAGGGGCAGCGTCGCGGTATCCGGGACGAAGCGGCGCGTCGCGAGCAGCAGCGCGACGTTCACGACGCCCTGGAGGTTGAACACGAAGTCCGCGAAGATCGTCGCGCGGAACGGGACCTCGTGCCCGCTGAAGGCGACGAAGCGCGCGATCGTGACGGGCAGGAGGAGGATGGTGTATGCGACCTGGCGACGCGTGGTTAGATATCAGATATGAGACACGATACTTACGATGGACGAGAGGGCTCACTGGATACCAGACCATGCGGGTTGCAACTTGCATCATGGAGCCGTCGACGACGTCGCGCCGGATGGCGAGCCTCCAGCGTTCGCCGCGGGGGACGAAGCGGAGGTGCCACTTCCCGCTCGTCTTTACGAGGTTGCCGCGCACACGCAGGAGGACGGCGGTGTACAGGCCGAACGACAGGATCGCAGACAGGAACTCCTGGAGAAGATGTACCAATGAGACGGCTGTTTGATGATACCGAAGTGGATACGTACGAAGAAGTATTCGAGGAGGAACTGCTCGTGTGGATAGTTCTGCGTGATCCAGCACCTGTCGGACAGTCAGTGGGCATCTCGGGCTCAAACCAACGACCGTGAAACTCACCAATATCCCGTCGGCCCAAAGTATGGTCCTCGGTCTGCGGTCTGGATGGCGAGAGGGCCGATGGCGACAACAAAAGCAACCAGGAACCACCCTGCACCAAGCAGCAGCCAGGAGTGCAGTGCTGACAGCGTCACACGTCTGACGAAGAGCAGCATGAAGACATGCAACGAAAGCACGAATGACCTGCAACTGCGTCAGTGTACGGTTCGTGTGCTCTAGAAATCAGCATCGACTCGAGGTGGAGCGCCCTCGCGATCACCATGACAAGTGAGAGAGGACGTTGAGCACGAGTGATCTGCGTCGTCGATGCGCCCAAGACATGAACGGCATCCTAGTACCTACGTGAGAGTAGGACGCAGCGCCTGCCATACAGAATGCGTCATATTCCTAAGGCGCATATGACTGCGCCCAGAGCATGCGAATAAATCTGTCCAAAATATCGTCGGGGGTATGAAGAGTGCAAAAGGCGCTGCACATCCATCCGTCAAACCCGTCAACACATATCTCAAGTGCTTCGGACAGGCACATGACCAGGCATCAACCGAGAGCACAACTGCACACTCACCAGAGAGCCATGCCGACATTTCCGGCCTGCTTGATGCCGCCCTGTGCACTGCAGAGGCTGCCTGGGACGGCGTTGCGTTCGTGTACCCATCTGCTGTTGATGAGGGTGCCGATGGCCTGGAGGACGTTCGCTACCAGAAGCGAGACGAAGAAGGGCATGATGCGCGTGTTCGCGAGCTTGGGACCAAACCACCTCATGATCTACGCGTTACAACGGTCAATGTTCGATCGTCGGACCGTCCATGGACTGCGAACGGGACTTACAGCCAGTACAGGAACCACGGCTGCCAGGGAGATCGCGCCTGCGACCACCAGCATCTAAATCCACGATGACTCAGTCACAATTATAACTGAACGCAAGACAGAGTGCTCACTGCGACACCTGCCACCTCCGCCGACCCATAAGTCGCCGTGGACGTATAAAAGTCAACCAGAGAACTTGAAGACATGTCTACCGTCTAGCGGGATCGCTGGAAACTGAACCAAAAGGAAGAAAAAGAAGCCTCAACGCCCTGCGCAGAAGCCCAAAGTTGGGGGGTATCTACGGGACCGGAACCGGTCGAGGCAAAGCCTCTGGAGGAGAGGGAGGGGAGCGGGATGCTCTCGAGCGAGCGGGGGAGTGGATCGGCCATTCGTGCGGGGCCAGACACTGTTTATAACGGTCTGCAGGTTCCAAGTGATGGACCTGAGGCACAAAGCGAGCGTACGTATAACTGTGGGAGAGAAGGTCAGTAGCGGCGAACAAGATGCGAAGTCGAGATGACCGTGAGTTCACAGTTGGACGTCCCGCGATCATTCTCAGAGGCGCTAACCCCGCAGGCGTGACTGCGTGTCACGGCGTGAGTCTCCGCATCAGCCACTCCCCGACGCTTCACGACGTTCACGACGCGTCCTCGCTGCCCACGACTTATCACTGCGGCGTACCCAGACTGCGTTTTTCGTCCACCTCCACTGTATATTTGCGCTGTTTGGTGCCCGACATCTCCTTCGAGGCGGCCTCATGGCTAGACCAGCTCACACGCCGCCACCGGATATCGACCTCGACCTTCCCACCGGACTTCCACCAACTCCTCCCCTAGCAACACTCATGGCGCTCCTTTGTGTCTGCAGGACTCGTAACAACGCCTGCCGCGCTTGAGGCTCCGGTATGAAAGATAGCTGCAAGATAGTTGCTTCATTTCGCGCTCCTTCCTCCGACTTCTGCGATAGCATCCGTCACTGCATGGCGCGCTGAATGCTTCGAACCTATCCCGCCGGCTGTCGAGGACGCTTGATGCACATCTTTAGGATGCAGATCACAAGTACTCGAAGCCTATCACATTGACGGACAGCCCCGGGAGGGCGATGAGGCTGCAAGGAAGACGTGAGTACCTTCTCCTGCTTGTACATCTATGATGTCAACTAGCAATACTGTCGAGGGGTGTACATAGCCTCTATGAGAGATCTGTCTGGTCCGCTATTCAGGTTCCTCCCCGCTCGTGTGGGGGCACGGAACCGTCTAGCGGGTCAGACAAAGAACGGAAAGCTGAGACGCAGCGCGTGGTCTGTGGGCTGCGACTGTAACGATATCTTGCGATGCATTGCATTATGAGATGCTGATACCTCTCTTCCTCTAGTTGCTTGCTCGCCCCTGGGCTGCGCCGTGTAGCATGCGTAGTACACTGGGGGCTCCTCAGCGGACGTCAACGTGTGCGTCGCTTCAAGACATGCATCAAGCTCAGGCGTTGCCAAACCTTGGATACTGATCTACGCTGAACGAGGTCCGTACACGTACGAAGTAGAGTATCACGCGATCGTGGCCGCCAGCAGCCACTCCGTATATCATCCCATGTCCGCCTTCGCAATATCATTGATGTTTATCCCATGCTTGGGCACTTTGCGGCGCGCGTGGGCTGCAATGCGCCTGTTGTCACGCCTACATCAACCTGGTACGTAGTCTCACTCTGGGAGATATCCGAGTGGATGTGAGCTTACCATGAGATGGTCCTTCGGAAGCTAGTGCGCAGACAAGTACTTATACTTACTTACGAGATGTCGACAGACGTTGATGCATATGATCGATGTGCGTCATCCTTGTTCGGGTGCCGTGAAAGCTGGACGGAGGCTGACTAGTACTGGCTAGGCCGTGTTGAGACTCTCATCTCGTCCCCTCCTAGCTCTCGATTCTACCTTGCTATCGGTTTGCTCTTCCAGTCTACGTGCTTTCGCGTGCTTCCTGTCCTCTAGCTGCGCCCAGTATGCCCTCAACACCGCCGGTGCCGACCCCAGGCCCGAATGTCCTCGTCGTTGTCGCCTTGGTCGTCGTCCTTTGCATCCTCTGCTTGGGCCCAGCGGCCGTCATTCTCATACACCGGCTGCGCCGATACTCCATACGCAAGTCCGACGTCAAGGCCTGCGTCAAGGACCACAGGAGCGTGCGGCTGCCGCCCACTTCAACCGGCTATGGGAGAATTCCTGACGACCTGCAAGTCCCCGCGCGTGCAAAGATCGCGGCGTCGTCTCCACTTCGGGACTCCCTGCTGGGGACAGCGATCGGTCAACTCTCGTGGCCAGAGGCGGGCAAGGTCAAGGTCAGCCACTGTTGCACTCGCTCTTCTCACGCGTTCGTTCTAACATCGCATAGCGCACCCCTCTCGCACCTATTCAAGAGGAGGTTGTCGACATCGAGGCGACGGCGGGCTTGCCCAGGTTGCCAGACATCGCTGTTGAGGCTGACCCTGAGACGGCGATGTCCTTCCCCGAATGGGTCCGGCCTCACCTTGCCGAGTTCCGCGAGCAAGCGCAGAAGAAGTGGAACGTATACGTCCCGGGCACTGGTCTCGTCGCTGCCGCATCCTCCCTCCAGACAGCCGCCGCCATTCCCGACATCGTCGTACAATCCCCGACCGAGCCGCAGCTCCATCCGGCTTACAGCGCCGGCAGCGTCTACAGCCAGGATTCATGGGACGATGACCACTCGAAGGCCTTGTTCGTTCCGACATCGCCAGGTACACCTGAGCTGGATGCGTTTTCGGTGGTCAGCTCTCCCGACATCCACAGCCCAGACCTCGAGACCCCCAAGCATCAGTACCAGCTCCCGCTGCAGCTCGAGGCGTCGCTCTTCCCTGCTGTCAGCAAGGCCGACATGTCCTCCAAGGCGAGTTTCTACTGGCCGCTCCTGCGCAGCTTCTCAGCCACGGCGCATCTCCAGGTGTCCCCTGCGACCTGGAACGGCCCCGTGAGGGAGGAAGTCGGGGCGACGACAAGCTCGTGGTCGTCCGGGCAGCCGTTCGTACTCTGCTCGCGTGCCTCCGCATCAACCACGACGCAGTCCCGACGCTCGACCACCGTCTTCGGAGCGTCCTCTAGGTCGGCCACCGTCGGCCTCGGTTTGAAGTCTGGCCCGTCTGGGACTTTCAGCACGTCCAGCTCGCTCAGGGAGGCCCTGGATCTGTGGGCACAGGCGTTGAAGACCTGCGAGCCACCCGCTTTCCGGGCCGCCTCCGACTCCTTTCACGGCAGGCTTGCATACAGGACGACTCGCGGGCACCCGGTGCACGGGTACCGCTACCTCTAGTCTTGCTATCTCCGAATCTGCGTCGTGCGTCTGAAGCCGCCGTCGACACTCGGACCGGCTCTCTGCACTCGACATCCCCATGTTATCGACGTGCAATGCTTCGACTTTCGCTTTCGAGGCTGTATACCTTCTCAGTCTCAAGCTTCACGTCCCCGGTGCTCTCTTCGCTTTCTTCAAGGCTCTCGTCCTCAAGTGCTATCGTCGCCGGTGACGCTTTCCTCAATGGTCTCGACGTTGCTCTTACCACGCTCTCCGACATGCGCTCGCGCTCTTGTCAATGCTCTCGCGCTCTCCTTATGCTCTCCTCAACGCTTTCATTGCGACCATCGCTATTGCTCGCTCCGGTATCACCACCGCGTCACCCTTGTCTTCAATCATCGCTGTACCCTCGGCCGCCGCTATTCATGTGCTCGACAACATCTCACCCACTGCGACCGACAACGCCCCTTGTGATACTAATGCTCTTCACATTCACCACCGCTTTAAGTCTCAAGTCTGGAAGCGCTGATCGAGGACATTAACATAGACTGCGATGTGGCCCGCAATAGCTTAGGTCGCGAGGCTTGGACATTGCGGGAAACGGGCAAGGGCACGCTGGATGGGAGTTGGTTGGTGCGAGAAGCGGTAGACGAGGAACGGTAGAGGAGCATCCCATACTACAGTCGACAACCTTTTGACTTGTATGTTCCTTGTGAATCATACCCTCTGGTCCCGTATAATCTCACCGTTCCCGAGTCGGTAAAGGGGGGGAATGCCATAAACCTCCGACCCATAGCTCCTCAAGTATAGCAGCAGGGTACATCACCTTCAGCATCGTCCAACGAACACTCCAGGCTGCGCTCAACGTACGGCACGATGATTAGCATGTAGTATTCCACCGCTGCGAAAGAGAGAAACGAAAGTGCAGAACGACATCCGATGAAGTATTACCAGACCCTTATGCTACCGTGGTTCTACCATCCGTCATCCGTCATCTCATCCAGCGAGCCAAACAAAGCCAGCACCTCCAGCAGAATGCCCCGCACCCTGGCGCCGATATCAGTGGGTCCAATAATGGCACATGCCCGGCGAGGGCGAGGGCATACCTGCGAGGGCGACCGCCTGCGCTAGTCACCAGTTCCACTCGTCGTCGTCGTCCAGCAGGCTCCTGTTCTGCACCGGCTTCGGCGTCAGCGGCTTGTGTTGCGGGAGGAGGACGCTGCCGAGTGCGGGCGCGCCATCGTCGTCGTCGAGGAGCGACTGTGCGGTGGCGGCTGATGGGCTCGGGGTTGGGGACGACCCGAGCGGGGAGAGGGACGCGGCGAAGGGGTTCGAAGAGATGGAGACGGATGAGGGGGCGGGCGAGGAGGTACTCGAGGGGGAAGTGAGCGCCGCGAAGAGCGAGCTTGCGGCGTCCGAGAAGAGGAGCGATGCGCGTTTCTGGCTCTTCGTAAATCTGTGGGGCGATTTCGAGGTCAGTCACTGATATCAGACTGGACGGTAAAGGAGAGCAGGCATATGGGGGCCGCGTGCAATCACAGGATCAACACAGGTAGAGGAGAGGAGACTCACGTATCGCCCTTCTGCAGCTCCCCCCACTTCTTGCCCATGCTGTTGCCCATGCTGCCCATCCACGCGGAGGACATCGGACTCGCCAGCCCCGGAATCGACGCAGCGGGCGGGATCCCAGCGGTTCCGACCTGGAGACTCGACCGTTTCGACAGCGTGCGCTGCTTCTCCTCCTTCTCCGCCGCATCGTGATTGGTCGGCAGCGCCGTGTTAGCTAAGGGAGAAGGGGGCGCGGGCACTTCGCGGCTCTTGCGCCGGTGGAGCTTTGCAGCCTTGATCGAGTTTGAGGGTGAGATTTCGATGGGGCTCTCGATGCCTGTTCCGCAGTCGACGCGTATTGATCTGCGCTTCATCATCTCGGGCGACTCCTCATGCCCTGCAACGCCGCCCTCATCCCGTTCGTAAGGCGGGTCGTCGAATGCGAACGAGGACGCGGAGGATTGCGATAGGCGCACACTAGACTTGATGGAGGCGGAGGTAGCGGAGGTAGCGGAGGTAGACACAGAGGACGTGCTCTGCGTGTTGGCGTGTCCGTATGCTCTGTTCGTCTTCAGCGGCAGAGCGTGTGTGCGCAGCGACACGTCTGGCTTTGGGGCGGAGGGCGTAGGGGAAGGGGAGGCGGAGACGGAGACGGGGCGGTGGTCGCCAAGGCCAGCGGCGAGGAGCCGGCTCACGTCCTTGACCGCGCCGGAAAGCAGGGAGCTTGAGCCTGCGCCCGGCTGTTGGGAGTAGGCGCGATCCATGCCGCGACTCACGATACGTTCCCATTTGCGCTTGAGCTGCGCAAGTTCGGCTTCGTGGGCGGCGAGCTGGGAGCGCAGCTCGAGGCATTTTGACTCCTTCTGCGCGATGAACCGGAGGAGGTCGGCATGCCTAGAGGCGATAGAGCGAAGGGAAAGCGTAAATACTCAGACAGAGCGATGACACCATGCAAGGGGTCTCGAACGATAGGATGCGCAGACGTACTTCTCGGTCAGGGTGAGCGGAGGTCGCTCTGCCTCCACCACAACGTCATGCACAGGCAAGCTTCTCCGGTCTCCTTTCAAAGTCAATCTCGCCGGTGCCTTCTGGTTCAGCGACGTGCTGCGCCTGAGCGAAGACGGGCCTGGGGTGGTCGGAGAGCGAAGCTCCCAAGTCGGGGTATGGTCGCTAGGATAGTACGATATCGAGGACTGTCGACGCGGGTTATACTTGTGCGCACTGGGCGGCGGTGTTGAGAGCCCTGATACAGTAGGAGAGGGACATGGCGAGACTGCAGGCGACAGTTGGAGGTTGCCGTCGACAAGTTGTAGTGGTCGAGGGCCTGAGACAGATGGACTTGGTGGTACGGGCGAGCTCATATCGACATTAGGTATGAAACGAGTGTTTAACGGTGTTCGTGTAGTAGTAGCAGGGTATAGAATGAATGACAGAGGTCGCGTTCGATAACGCAGGTGTCGTAGAGATGAAGGGCAGAGGCAAGACAAGTGCTCAGAGTCTGGATCTGTCGGGCGGTGGCGACGGACAAATAGCCGAACACTTGCAACGGGCGTGATCGTCCCGATGCTTGTGTACATACCGCGCGCGCAGCAACACATTAATATTCTCGACACGCAGTTGAAGTATTTGCACGGAACAGGGTGCATGTTGATGGAGTTAAAGCGCAGCAGAGGAGCACGGAGATGCAGACATGCACGCAGAGAAAATGCAAGGAGGCGTAGGGCCAAAGTGTCTATTGAACCTCTACAATGGCGTGACAGCAACAGCAGCCTCAGTGCTTTGACGAGTCCTTCTCCGCGTCCGCAATGAACTTCTTGATGCTGTCCATCCTGGTCAGTTGTCGACAGTCCGTTCTGTATGGTACTATGAATTTGCATGGGCACGTACAAGTCCTCCTCTTCCCTGAAGTCCGGCCTGTCGTCAGTGTCCTGCGATGGTCGGCGAATGTACCGGGACGCACCTCGAGCTGGCAGTGATGGGGACCGCCTCCTTCACCTGCTGCAGAGTGGGCTTGGTAGCCTCCTTCTTCCCGCCGCCCATGGCGAGCGCGGTGAGCCCAGCCGTACCGAAGATGGTGCCGAGGGCGAGGTACTCGTTTTTAATGGCGCGGCCAAGGATAACGCTGTTGGGGGTGTTCGTGAGGAAGACGAGGAGTATGAGACGAGAGCACGCACTAGGACATGGCGGTAGTGAGATGGTCGTGTCTGCTGGCGGCTACCACTCACTCAAACGCCTCACTCGCGTGCCGGATATTCCCGAGCAGCGCGCCTCGTACTTAGCCGACTGCAGAGGCCATCGCAGATTCGTAGAGCTTGAACTCATTGGCAACCCGCACGTACTTGGTAAATACCCTGTTTGAAAGGCACACAGTGACCGCTGACATCTCATAGAACGATACCGGTGACACCACAAACAAATCAGGAATAGCGACACATAAGTGCAGTGCGAGAAGCTACCTGCACAACTGGCAGTTGAACTGGGACCGCGGGAGCATCCAATTCCTGGCGATGAATATGCGTCCGTCTGTAAGCAGTCGGCCCGGGTGGGTCTGGCCACAGATTTCTTCCTGCGGCCTGCGCGCAATCTGCCGCCAGAGAACACCACCATGCCGCAGCGAGAGCGATCCGCCTAGAGTACAATGCAGCAGGCGACGCTGAGCACACAGAGTACGGTAGGTCACGCAAAGGGGGCTGGTGAGGGGAGATACAAGCGCGACCGTACGTCGATATATAACCCCGCTGCAGAAGTAGACATGCCGTCCGCTTCTGAGTCTCTTCTCTTCATCTGGTCATCTGACTCACCGTACTTTGAAACGAGCCATGGACTTCGCACTGTCGCCAGTAGAGACCATTGATAACACCGTCACTGCAGCCATTGCCATCAGGCAGTCTGCTAGTTGGATCAGTACGTCGCTCAACACGGAAAATGACCGTGGCCGTCGGGAATACCATGTCTGATATTTACACAGTCGCGGGCATCGCATGGCTTTCGTGGGACTGGGTTATGAGCATGGGCGACGAGGTGAGTGAACGGCAACTGCTTGCGGATTTATCTTCGCGCACTCACCAGTCAGTCGGACAGATGCAGTTGATCTGGCGGTGCGACATCTTGCCCACTTCTGTCTCAGTCTGCACGATCGTATCTGACCCCTGCATGCAGTAGGTCGAACGGTTGGTTCCGATGGTTGTATGTGTTCATACGATACGTGCCGCTGCTGGGAGCAATGTGAGTTCAGAATGTGTTCAGCGTTTGACACTCACTTACGATGACAGTGCGTTGTTCTCGTGGCTATACGTCGTGGAGCCCAAAACCGCGGTGACGTGCGACACGATGGCGCTCATGGAAGGGCTCCTCGTCGGAGGTGTCATCGTCGGCGAGGAAGTCGTACTACTCGTCCGCGGTTCGTGTCCTCCATGTCGGCATGGATGTGTAGGATACTGACCTGCGCCTCTTGATAGTTTACATCCTCTTCAACAGGCGTCGGGCCGTCCTCCGCGCGCTCCTGGGTCTATTTGTGGCATGCACCTTTGCGACCTTCATCGGAATGTGCTTTACGGCGGTTCAACTGGAGTACGATGATTCACGTCTATGCATCATCACGTCCGGGACAGATGCGATGCTGCTCGTCTGGTGCGTGCATTCCGCGAGAGGCGGTCCGTCCGGCATACTGACCGGATCCCGCTCGACGGAAAGCACACAGGCTAACCCCGATGGCCTTCGAGACCGTGCTGTTCGCGATGACGATGTGGAAGTTTTGGCAGTCCCGGAGAGAGGGCCTTGGAAACCGCCCCATCCTCGACGCGCTAGTATGGAATGGCACATGGGCGTACGCTGTGATACTTGGTATGTCATCAGTCGCCCTTTAAGTCAGCATCGACACTGATCTTAGCGGTAGTCGACATGATGTTAAATGCATTGATACTGACGCGATTCATTCAGATCCACTCAGAGATCATGTACTTGTGCGTGCTCGCTTGCCCGCCTTTCCCCGCTCGGTGCCGGTGCTGACGACAGTGCGCCAGTTGGTCCCTATCGCTTCTGTCATTCGTGGTCAGCTTTCGCGCAAGCACATGTCGTTTCACGATTCACCGCTGACCTATCATGCATCCCACAGGGCTCGCACGTTCTGCTGGACTTGCGTCGACTCGGGACGCGGACCAGTCTCCCATGGTGTAACCAAACGATCTTCGGCGACGTTTTTCCAGAGGACATCGAGTTACCAATAGACGTATTGTTGATTGATCCAGTCCACGAGGAGTCCGACACCGTAAAATACGCCGTTCAACGTCCTGTTTGCTAGGGTGCCCGCTTTACCGTACTTACCCTGACGTACACCATCACGTAGATTGCTTATGGCCACCATGGTCGCAGCGAGCGAGGAGTTGAGGGGGCAATAGGCCGAATGTACCAAAGGACCATGTAAAGGGCCCAAGCCTTCCAAAGTTGTCGCGGAATGCCGCTTCGCGTTGCTCCTCGCTCGCCCTTGGTGTATCATCGTGTGCGTGCATCGTACGTCGTGGCCTTGTTGAAGGCGCCTGGAACACCTACTCGAAGCAGTCACTGACTCTTGAGGAGCGGCATGCACCGAACTAACTCGGCATCGTGCATTTTCTCAAACTGCGTCCTGCTGTGAGTGCGCCTCGAACAGTGTTGACAGGTGTCGCGGGGGTCGACAGGGCTATGGGTGGCACTGCCGTCAAGAGGACAGATGTTGTTGGTGGGACTGGTGTTGGTGTCGAACAGGAGAAAGATGCGGTCGGCACGGGATGTGTCCAAGGTGCTGCAGAGGGTGTGGGATTGGTAGGACCGCTCGTGACTGTTGCTGTTGGCTCACGGTCTCGACCGCGCGTTCGTACCGCTCACCTATTCGGCCACAGGAGCATCGAGTCGGTGAAGATGAATATGCGTCCGTCTGGAAGCAATCCGCCTAGGTCCAGTCTGGTCACGAGTTACCTCCTGCCGCCTTCGCGGTGAGCAACAAGTTGCACTTGCCGCGTACCCCGAGTACACACGGGCTTAAGCTACACACGAGGGATGAAGTGGCCTACCAAGCAGGTCGCAGCACTGGTGAAACTGCAACGTGGGGATGAGACGTCCCAAGCAGGGAGACCATGGGAGACCGAGGACGATCGGCGCGCAACCTGCCGCCAGAGAACACGGCCACCATGCCGCAGCGAGGGCGATCCGCCGAGAGTACAACGCAGCGGGCGATGCTGAGCACACACTCCACTCCGGAGGGGAGGTCACGCAAAGGGTGCTGTCGTTGAGGGAGTAACCTCGCATCGTCGGTTGTAGATGGCCGCAAAGCCTCGAGGGAGGAAGCGCGACCGTACGACGATATATAATCCCGCTGCAGAAGTAGACATGCCGCCGCGTCAGCTACGCACACTTCCCTGAGTCTATTCTCTTATCAGACTCACCAAACTGTGGAACGAACCATGAATTTCGCACTCTCGCCTATAGCGACCATTGAGAGTACCGTCACGGCAGCCATGGACATCAGGCAGTCTGCCAGTTGGGTCGGTACGTCGCTCAATACGGATGGCCGTCCGAAGAACCATATCTGATACTTACACAGTCGCGGCTGTAGCATGGCTTTCATGGGACTGGGTTATTAGCATGGGCGACGAGGTGAGTGTCAGGGCAACTGCTTCCGGATTAAATTACCGCACACTCACCAGTCAGTCGGAACAGACGCAATTAATTTGGCGGTGCGACATTCCGCCCACTTCTGTCTGCGCAATCGTATCTGACCCTCGCATGCAGTAGGTCGAACGGTTGGTTCCGATGGCTGTACGTGTTCATACGATACGTGCCGCTGCTGGGAGAGATGTGAGTTCAGACTCTGGCGATAGGTTAACATCCACTTACGATGACAGTGCATTGTTCGCGTGGCTATACGTCGTGGAACCCAAAACCGCGGTGACGTGCGACAAGATGGCTCTCGTAGAGGGGCTCCTCGTTGGATGTGTCATCGTCGGCGAGGAAGTCGTACTACTCGTCCGCGGTTCGCGTAGCCCCCATGTCGGCATGGATGTGGAGAGTGCTGACCTGCGCGTCTGGATAGTTCACATCCTCTTCAACAGGCGTCGGGCCGTCCTCCGCGCGCTCCTGGGCCTATTCATGGCTTGTACCCTTGCGACCTTGATCGGAATGTACTTCACCGCAATTCAAGTAAAATATGATGACCTATGTCTCATCACGTCCGGGACATACGCCATGCTGCTCGTCTGGTGCGTGCGTTCCGCGAGAGGCGATCCTGCGTCAGGCATTCTGACTGATCCCGGTCGACGGAACGCACACAGGCTAACCCCGGTGTTCTTCGAGACCGTGCTGTTCGCAATGACAATGTGGAAGTTTTGGCAGTCCCGAAGAGAAGCCCTTGGGGAACGCCCCACCCTCGACGCGCTAGTATGGAACGGCACATGGGCGTATGCTGTGACACTCGGTATGTCATCAATCGCCTTTCAAGCAAACAGCGACACTCACCTTGGCGGTAGTCAACATGGTGTTGGACGCATTTATATTGACGCGATTCATTCAGATTCACTCGCCGATCATCTACTTGTGCGTATCCGCTTGACCTTCTTCCCCCGCTCGGTGTTGTTGCTGACGACAGCACGCCAGTTGGACCCTATCCCTTCTGTCATTCGTGGTCAGTACGCGCGCAAGCACATGTGGTTTCACGATTCACCGCTGACCTCTCATGCGTCACACAGGGCTCGCACGTTCTGCTCGACTTGCGTCGACTCGGGACGCGGAGCAGTCTCCCATGGTGCGACCAAACGATCTTCGGCGACGTTTTTCCAGGAGACATAGAGTTACCAATAGACGTACTGTTGATTGATCCAGTCC
Organism: Sanghuangporus lonicericola; assembly: GCA_016618145.1. Classification (NCBI taxonomy): domain Eukaryota; kingdom Fungi; phylum Basidiomycota; class Agaricomycetes; order Hymenochaetales; family Hymenochaetaceae; genus Sanghuangporus; species Sanghuangporus lonicericola. Next base: position 16,291 of record WJSG01024098.1, on the reverse strand, counting down.
ACGAGGAGTCCGACCACGTAAAATACGACGTGCAACGTCCTATCTGCTAGGGCGCGTACTTATCCTGACGTTCCCCATCACGTAGATTAGTTATGGCCACCATGGTCGCACCGAGCGAGCAGTAGAAGACGCATGTCGAAGTAGGTCGACTGTCAAAAGGGACCATGTAAAGGGACCTATGTAAGATACAACGAAGTTCATAAGTTAGTATATATGTAAACGAGGACGCGTCGCACGCGGTGAAGGTGGAAATCATAGCATCGAAAGCATCATGCTCTCGCGACGACGGGCACGCTCCCATCGCTGGAAGATCGACCCAGAAGTGTCTTCGGCTCCAGCTTGAATCGGTGCTTCGCCTTTGCCTGCTTCTTCTTCAGGCGTTCTCGACAGCGCTCGCAGAGCGACCCAGACCCAACATTGGCCACCGCACGCTTGCAGTTCTTGTTGCCGCACTGAACCTGATGGAGAGCAAGCGGATTTGAGTATGATACAGCCAATAATGGACACCCAGACCGACCTTGCTTGATGTGCTGGTTTCCGCGATCACAGCAGGTTGTGGGACGTGAGCTTGCGCGATATGGGGACTCGGGGTCGGCGCCACGCTCTCGCTCTGTGTCGGGGTCGTCGACAGCGATACCTTGAACATCGAGTAACCAGATCCGTCCGGCTCCGTCCGCTTGTTCTGTACCAGGTCGTAATAGTCTTCGTCTCGTCTGCGCTTCAGCGCGAACGTCGGCTTGTTTTGCAGGTTGGGCGGGGTCTCATACGTCTCGCTCGTCCGAACTATGAACGTTGTCCGTCTCTGTCCGGGCTGGCCGTTCGCACGCTGCGGGCTCTTAACCGTGTCGTGCACAATATCGTCGGGAGGTCCATCGGTCGCCGATGCCGCTGCGGTTGTCGGAGCCTCCACAAAAGTCGGGATGATCGTGGACGCCGGAGCCGCTTGGTCCATGGAAGTGGGGGTGATAGTCGTGACCGGCGGCGACGTTCTGCCAGCCGTTTGTGTTGTTACGCTCATGACAGACGGCGACTTCGGTCTTGAAGAAAAGGTCATATAGACCGCAGGAGACTGCTCGGACTCGGAAGATGAAGGGTGCGTAGGCTGCGGTACCGGTTGTGGCGGAGGCTGCGGTGGGGAATATGGATGCGAGTAGGGGTACGGCTGCATCTGTGAGGGATACGGCTGTGCACGCTGTTTTGGCGACGTGTCGGGGGGAGGGTACGGATATGTCGGGGGAGAGTATGCTTGGTGGGGCGGCGGGGAATATGACTGGCCCGGTGGAGGAGGTGCAGGCATATATGGTTGTCCATGATACGGGTACGGCTGTCCTGGGTAAGGGTACGGGTAGGAGGGATATGGACCATACGGGTGCTGATACATAGGAGGAGGATGAGGAGGGTATGGGCTTTTTCCCGGTGTTCCTGGAGGAGGCGGGTAGCCATACTGGTAGTTGACCGGCTGACCATAGGGCATATACGGTGGTGGCATGTAGTACGGATATCCGTTTGGTGGGGGCGGGTACGGTGGAGGGAGATGATGAGATGAATCCTCTATAGACCCACTTGCGGCTGGCGCTGTGACGGCGTCCGGCGGCCCTTTCGCCGCTATGCTCGCAGACTGAGAGGCCTCCCCTGAATGTTCTTGCACTGGCTCAGCGTTGGCATTCCCGTCGGGTTGTGAGGTTGCTTTAGCTTTGCCCTTAGTCTTGCTTGCCTTTCTCGCGGGAGAATGAGGAGCTGGCGGAGTGGATGGAGCTGCCTGTGCAGCCTGACTCGGAGGGGTGGACTCCGTGGCATCGCTCTGCTGTATACCCTGAGGCTGCATAGGTTCCAATGGGGCGGCATCTGAGTTGCCGCTGTTGAGCTGCACGTCGCGGGAACGTCCGTCAATAAGTTATCGCCAGCGTGGAGGAAGACACATACCTGAGCAAGGTGCCGCTGAATCGTGGACGCGAGCTCGCCCAATATCGGTTCCATGAAAATGAGGTTGGCGTGGTTAGGGAGGCTACTGAAGATCGACGTATGCGGTTCAATCGCTGGAGGCGTGTGTTGCAATGCAGACGGATCAATCGCGCCATCCGACATGTCCACATTGACATCCATAGTCGAGTTGTCGGTAGGCTCGGAATGCTGCTGTTGCGCGACCTCGGATTCAGCGTTGGAGCTAGAGCCAGACGCGACACTCTCAACTGCTTCTGTGGGTGTCGTTGCACTCTCGCCCACCGCTGAAGTCGGGGGTTCTTCGCCTTTCTTCCCCTTCTTTTTCTTCTTCGCGCCCTTCGGCTTCTTCTCCTTCTTCTCCCCCTTGCCTCTGACATCCCGCCCCTCAACTTCCATCTTCATCTCGACAATCTTACCAGCAGCGACCTCCGGAGGGATGAGCCCGCTATCACGTAGTGCCTTCAAGCGACGACTCGCACGGTCGCGCGACCTGCAAAGATCGCACATCTTCCACGGATTGCTCGGCGACAACAAGTTTGAGCATGTCTTGATCGAGCAGACGTGGTTCGTCCTCCGCGTCCCGCGCGCCGCAGGCGGGACTCCGGAAGTCGGCTCCCCAAGGGGCGTGTTCTCCCCATCCTGCTGAGGCTGCGTCGCGCCAACGCCCGCCTCAGCCACCACCCCAGTAAACTCCGGACCAAGACTCCCATCGCGCAACTCCTTCTCCAGCTCTCCGAATACCTGCGCGATGTCGGTTGCGCTGAGAGCAACGTCCGGGACAGAGCCGTCCTCAGTACCGTCTTCGCCGGCGGAACCGCCAGTGAGGTGCGTCCCGACTGCAGCGGCCCAGCCATCGTGGACATGAGCTTTCACCTCCTTGTCTCGCACGCGTTTGAGCTTGCTGTGGTGTCGGTTCTGTATCCGGTGCCGTTCGCAGCGGAGGAACTGGTACTCGCCCGGAAGGATCTCGCGACAATGGGACACCGTGCACATGCGCGGAGGAAGCGGGGCGTTGGGATCCTGCGCTTCAGCTGGAGCGGGGGTTCCGGATGCTGAGGGCGAGCCAGCGGGTAGGGCGGCCCCGTCGGCTGACGGGCTGTACTCCTGCCACTGCTCATCCTCTGCAGGAGGAAGCGGAGGGAGGCCTTCGGCGGCCCGTCGGGCATCCTCTTCAGATCGCAGCTTGTGCAACTCTTGCACGGCGACCTCCTTCTCGCGCCGCCACTTTGCCCGCTTCGTGGTGCCGTAGTTGCGGTACCGATCGCGGCACGGCTCGCACATCTTGAAGAACGAGTTGCCTGCAATGAGCGTCTTGCAGCCCTTGATGGAACAAAAGCGCGGCGGGAGGGGGCCCTCGGACGATTCTGACGAATCCACGGTTGGCCCCGATGTGATGCGTGTAGACAGACTGAAGTTGGGGACTGCCTTGAGAACCTCGGCGAGTATCGGATGAATCTCAGGCACTGCGGCAGGTGGTGGAGGGGCAGCGGACGGGGATCGCGTATGGGACGTGTGCGGCTGTCGAGGTGGCTGCTGAAACGGATGCGGGGGCGGCTGCTGTCGTTGGTGGTCGCCGCGTGCAAAGATGTCGCGGCTGGGGACAGGCTGCAGCGCGGATCCCGGCAGTGTCAATGCGCCCGCAAGCTCAGATGCTTGCGAGAAGAGGCGAGGATCGATCGCTTGAGGGTCCCATTCTGCTGGAAACTCGAAATGCACGTCCTCGTTCGCGACTTGGGGATCCTGCGGATGGGACTGAGGACAGTCAGCTCACATACTCGTTGAGCGTGCGCACGGAGACAGAATGGGCTGGAGCGGTTACTTCGTATCGCTACACTTGTCCTTGCCTCAGACGCAGGACAAGGCCTCTCCTCAGCCTGCTCCTTCGCCGTTCTCTGGAGCCAGAGATATCGCGACGCTTGACTTTTGCCTTGAGCTGCTGCATCACCACCTGCTCCTCCGGTGTCGCGGCAGACCCATGTCCGGCTTGCAGCAGCCATCCCGTGTGGCCTACTCGCTCAAGCTCCCGAAAGAGCGCAGCTGCGTCCCAGCAATCGGTCGACTCAAGCGAAGAGCAAAGAGAAGATGACTAAGAGTGGTCAAGCAACGCGCAATCTTCACCACAACAAAAATCAGGACGCGTTGCATGCGTCGTACGCACGCTTCCACCCAGATCTTGCCATACTCTCGCCAGCCAGACGTTATAGGGTGCGGTCATGATTGAAATCAGGTACGATGGGCGCATATATGCGCTAGTACTGCAGTCCAAAGACTGGGTTTCATCGCTGCTTCAAACGATCCGCGGGATGCATTAGGATGCATTGCATCGCTTCGGCTCGCACCAGAGGATTCGAGCACATAGTGACGTTTCTGACGCGTCTATGCCAATCTCATCAGACGATTAGAGCAGGGTCTCGTTCTGGGGGATTGTCCGTTCTCTTTCTTTCAATCGCGCCCTAACCGTCCCGGAACGAGACTCGTCTGCATAGTGGCACGGGTGGAAGGGGAGGTCCAATATACTCGGCTTCAGAAGGGGCGCGAACGCAGCGGGAAAATAATATATAGGATAGCGACATTACCTCGTACTGGCGCGACGGACCCGCGACGGGCTGCTCCTGCTCCCCGTCGTCCTGCGGCATCCAGACGACCTGTCCGTTCTGCGCGGCAGAGCCATTGAGGAGGGCCTTCTCCATCTTGCGTTTCGCGCGTTTCGTCATGGCATACATGCGGTGTCTGCCGCGACAGTCCTCGCACATCTTGTTGGAGTAGCCGGCGGGGAGCCGCGCGTTGCAGCCCTTGACGGAGCAGACGCGGTTGTTGGGGTCGTCGCTGGCATTGTCGTTGCTGCTGCTGGCGGTGGTGTCGGCGGCGGTGCGCTCGAGCTCGGCGATGACATGGGGAGGGTAGGGCCCGGCGGCGACATTGGGGAAGGAGACATGTTCGCGGTAATAGCTCATCGGGAAGCTGGCGCCAGACTGGGATGGATTGGCAGGCGGGGGTCTGCAGCTGGGCAGTGGACTGGGACAGGGTCAGACGTATCCGTCAAAGGCTCCCGATTCGCACGGACACCAGACGGGCACAGCCGCCGTCCTCGTTCTCGATCGTGTTTGGCCAGGCTTGCACCCCTTCGTCCGTCTCGCCGGGTACAAGTCCGTCCCTTCCATCTCGCATCCAGGCAGAGCAGTACTCCCGTCCTCCTCTACGCTGCCGACATGCGCCGCCTTCAGCTCTCACGATGCTTGCTATGCGCAGCCTCGCGCGGACACCGTAGGACACCGTCCAATCCCGCTCAAGGCAAGCAGGTCATCCCACCGTACACAGTGCTGTCCCGTAGACGCCTTGCGCCCGTCCCTTCTCCAGCCGTAATGTCTAACCCTCTCCCGCTTCGCCTGCCATCGATACTCCGCCGATTCTGTGCGAGACGTCGAGCGTGACATGCTCACTTGCCCAGACGTCGTCTCGGCGCCGCGCGCAAGCTCCAGCATCGTCACAGCTGCCCGCAGTGACACTCAGGTGAGTCCTCCCTCCCTTCAGCCCACCTCTCCGCCACTTCACACATCTACACTACGCGCAATAGCTCGTCGAACACCAATATGCTCTACTTTATGTCCCACACTCAAGCGCAAGTGGGTCCCATGAGCGACTTCTCGCTCAATACTCGCATCTCTCCCGTACCCCGTCTCACCGCCGTCCTTCTCATCAGAACAGTCGGCGCATGCCCCAAGCATGTCGCTTCCATGCCGACGACGTATTTCGACCGTTCCTAGGCGACGACGCGCCCTCCCGAGCCGCCACTCGTCGTAGAAGCCGACGCTTGCACCCCGCGGCCTAGAATATCGGCCTCCCCGAACCCGCATCTGGTCGGAATAGCTCGCTGGTGGGTGTCCCCGACGCGCGGCGTCGTTTTGAACCACGCTATATGCGTTTGCCCCGCGGAGACGAGAAACAGGCGTTGCTACCCCGCGATTTGTACCGCTGAGGTGCGTAAATCCGGCCTCCTTGCCTCTCGCCTCTTGCTCACGGCTCGCGAATGACTTCTACAGCCTCCGCTGACACCGCTGATTGGCTGTCTAACAGCTTGAGAGGATCCGGCGAGATCGACGACTCGTCAACATCGCCAAACTCATCGCTCTCGCACCCCCTCGCACCTCGCCCCGCCAACCCCAAACTCCCCGTCCGCCACGTCTCTGCACACTCTAACGAAGCTCCAACTAACCTACCCCAATGCGCACTACAAGCCGCACGACAGCAAGGCAACCGTCATTCGCCCATGACGTCGCCTACCGGCCAGCCCCGACCGACCACGGCTCCCGCCATATCTCCCGCCCCACCCCTCCCCGCACGCTCAACTTCCCCAGCACACTACCGCCGAACGTTCCGCATCGAACGGGCCCTCCTGCGTGCGAATCCGGCGAGGTCGCAAATTCGGCCATTTGCTTGCGTTTTCGTGCAGACCCGACTCCCGTCGCCCATCCCGCCACCACCACGCGTCGGCGCGCCGTGCGACTGTGATCAACGTGCAACGGCAGCACGGAGGATGCTCGGAGCTGATCTTCAGCCGTCCCGGACGCTATCTGAAAATCCTCATCGCGGCGGGCACGCTGGGTACCGTCAAACTCGTCTCCGGCGTCGAGCACCCGCCACGCCCCGGACCGCCGCGAAACCGGGCATGCGTGAAGCGACGACCTGACGGCCGGTGTTCTGCCGGTTTCCAGCCGTCCCGGACGATTCCTGGAAAATCCGAAATCGACACGTCGCGCGGCCATCCAACTCGCCGCCGCCGCCATTCTGCCTTGACCACGCCTCGGACTGCCGTGAGACCACGTCCGACGTGTACATGGCGCATCGAGCGACTCGGCGCCGCCGTCAGACAGCCGCACGGTGTACTCAGGTCCGGCAGCGTCCGTCCTGCTGGTTCTTGCCACTGAGCGGGCGGCGGCGGCGGACGTGTGAGACAGGGCGGCCGTGTTGCGTCGGACGAGTCCCGAGGGCCAGGACGCGGTGGAGCAGCGCTGTAAACGTGCTGCAGCCTGCGGCACGTCTGTAAGCCCGGAACGCATGGCACCGACGTCCACGACCGTTGGGCGGGCGCGCAGTCGCCGTCCGAGTCTCACAGCACCGCCGAGGCGTCGAGATGTGGCTCGTGGAAGGTAGGTACTGTAAGACGTCGTCTACGTGTTCCTGGTGGGTGATCGTGGGACTCCGGGTCGCATGGCCCCGGGCTGAAGCCAGCGCAGTCGTGCAGCCGGCCAGCAAGACTACGCGAGCCGGTGCGGATGCTCGAGACGGCCGGGGGGTGTGAGTGCGAATGGGAGCGCGGGTATCGGCACCGCAGCTGTGTGCGTGGATCCCGGGCGACGACACACGGACGGACGAGTCGGAGCCGGCGAGTGCTACTACTACTAGAGCCTGCCACGACGTCGGTATACTGATCTGGAAGTCGTCCAGTGTCTCGCTCGGACTCGAGCGGTTCGACGGCCGCAGGCGTGTCAAGGCGAGGGTACTGGAGACGCGAACCCCAACAGGTTGTAGAGTTCTAGTACGCATTCGCTATCAATCGTCTCATAATCAATCATACGAAGCATTGGCTTACCTGATTATGCATACGCGCTTCGCCCGAGACTGTTTGAGAATTGTGTCAGAGCGTTCAGCAGAGAGTCAGACGAAATGACGGCAGAGACTTACAAGATATCCACGAGAACCTCATGCCGAGGTCCCCGCAAGTTGCTGCCGGTCGTCGAGAGACCGCCCGAGGGGCGTCTTCGTCTCGTTAAGTGAATGGGGCGGCTTGAACGCCGCTGCATGAACAGTCTGTCAGCCCGAATGTCGTGCCGCAAGCAATCCGAGACAACCAAGGAACTGCAACTCACCATGCCAGTTAGGCCGGCCCACGACAACCAGCTGCCGGGAGGCACTCGCTAGTCATCGGATTGTGGAGTCGCGTCTGTTCGGACGACGGTCAGCGACTCGCCCACGAGTTCTGCACGACACTCGCACCTTACCTTGCTACCGGTGGACCGCAGTGAAGTCCGGGTGAGGTGCCACTGTGCAATCTGTGTCAGTAAGCGTGGTAGAGTTTGAGAACTCCGAGAGGACATGAGCTCACCTGCTTCACGTTCCTCTCTTCCAACTCGTTCGCGAGCGATGAGACCTGCGAACGAGCGTGTCAGCGATAGAGTGACGCGAGTATGTGTGATAGTCAGGAACATACCGGCGAATACACTTGTGTATGTACGGCGACACGCGCGGTCTATGCGGATGCGAAGCCAGTTGACGTCGAGCTTGACCTGCGTCAAAGTCAGACTGAGCAGATGTCAGAGAGCGTAGACGCAAATGCGTACCTGTGTGCGTTGTCGGTATGTTCGGCCAGCACTTGGATATGCAACAACAGTCTGATGGCATGCAAGTCCAAGTCAGTATGCGAACATGCGAGCGGATGATCGGGTGCGTACCTCGCCGGACGAGGAGGATAGCTTGAGTACGGCGCACTTGAACGATCAGTGCGTTGTGACGGGTGCCGTGCCCGCCGCGGCCCCGGACACGAGCCTCGGTTTCGAGTGTGTACGCTGTCAGACAAACGGATCAGCAGCGCCTGCGACATACTCGAGAAGAGAACTCGCATACCTTTGTAGCTGTCGATTAGACACGAACGTTGAGATGTCTTGCCAGGGTAGGACGGGTCGGGGGAGGAGGGAGGGTCATAGAACCAGTCGCCCTGTTCGTGAACTCGAACAGTCCTGTCTGGAGTACAGGCCGAGGAGTCAGTACACCTCATGTAGACACATTATTCTAGTAGATGCGCACCGTCATGCCCAAGTTTGAAGTGATAGGTGAAGAGGGAAGGAGCGAGGTGATAGCTGATAGCGGTGTATGGCTGAGGACGAGTACATAAGAGGGCAGAATGGACGAGGACGTAGTAGAAGGATGAGATACAGGCTGGTAGAGTCGGACGGGCGAGTATAATAAAGTAGTGAGTGTATAGAGATACGTCTAAGTAGAAATACAGTCGGTAGTGAAGTAAGGACGATTGCGCGAAGGGAAGCGGGATGGGGCCATACGTACTGGGGGCACGCGGGAGAGAGGACTGTCTGGCGGGGTTCTTATAGAAACGGAGGGCAGCGACGAGTCACGAGATAGTCAGCCAGCTCAACCTTATTTTGTTGAACACTCACAGTCTCACGGCCGGTGTGCGAATTCCGATCGGAGAGCGGGCAGGGTGCTCGGGTAGGGGGAACGTAAATGGCGGCAGAGGATCAGAGCTTGAACACTTCCAAATGCGCGGAGACGTCAAGAAGACAGCACGGCTAGTGCAGTAGCGTAAGATAGACGCCAGAAGCTTGATGGCTGGACAGTGCCCCAGATATTTGTGGTACGACCCGCGGATGAAGGCAGGAGGACGAGGTAGTCGTGTACGAGCTATTCGACATGATTTCCTACAGTTTCGGGACGTCTGAGTGACTATGCGAGAGTGAGCTCTATACGGCGTCTAGTTTTGCGTGTCTGAGAGGCTCTATACTTGCGAGTGCCGCCGTCGTAGGTGTACTGCTGCGAAATCGCCGTGGCCTCGAGCAGTGCGATCCAGAGCCTCGAGATTCACTTCTGGGACGTGCATGGTCAGTTTCTGCCATTCTCTTCTCTTCCTCACGGAGTAGGGGCGTGTAGCATACCTTTTAGAAGTGCCAGTGATGTCCCGTTTCAGGCGGAAGAGTTGCGGAAGGCCACGAGAGCAAGGGAGGCGTTCCGTAGCGAAGAGCGTCTACATTGCCTTTTTCGTCGAAACGTCACTTCGGGCGCATCGGCTCGCCTCCCCATTGCTTCTACTCTCGCGTTCAGAACTCCGATGTTCGATTTCAGCGCGTGCATGTTTCGGAATCTGGGTCTAGGTTCCTACTTGGAAGCTCTTTTCTTAGAGCACTGTCATGTCTTTACATCGATGCTACGCAGCAATGAGTACATGACTGAATCTCAGTGCTGGGACCAGATATCAAGTCTACCTGCCAGCTGCGCTCGCAAACCAGCTAACTATCACCCTTCAGGCCAGGTCTGGTAAGTATAGCATGTGTGGTAGACTGGAGCTATAGAAAACATAGGTACCTCTTCCCTCGCAACTCGAGTGGCACTTCTGCCACCAGTCAGGATATTCAGGAACTTACACGAGCCCATTGACCAATGACGGCCAGAACCCTAAACTGCTCAAGGCACCCCATATAATGCTTCCGAGCTCCGCTCTTGCCCACGGCTATTCCGGTATGGTTCGGGACCTGACCTCTCACTGCAATAACTCCTGTGACGGACTCCACGTCCCCATTCAAGCACACAGTCATGTCCTGACCAGACATCTGGCCTATGTACTACTGTTCAGCTGAGCAATGCAGACAGGTCTGTACTTGCACAGAGCTCTGTGGCCGAATTGTTGTGGGGGACACTCTATTTTTGGTTCAGCAACCTGCGGGGTTCTCTGTCAACTCTCTAACCGGTTGCTTTGCGCATCAACAGGGTCCTTCCTTCGATGATTCCTCACTGATGTGTCTAATCGACGGTTGCTCATATGTGGTAGCCCCTCTGGCAAAACTATAATGCATAGACTGACTGGATATCTGAGAGGACAGCAGCTAAGTAATCAGTGCAATGCGGGCCGTGAGCGCACCTCGTGCATACAACGGACAGTCTGCCATAAGAGCCATCAGTAGTTCCAAAGATTCTGCGGAGACTTTACGTCCGAAGAGCCGAGTAGCCCAGAGCATTCTCACATGAAGTTGCCCGTGCGAGCTTCGTGTACCCCGTTCTGATTTCTGATTTCGGCAGGTTGCAGCATGCCGCAGCTACTAGCAGCCCTGAAGCCTTTCAAGTTTCTGCACGACCTCGCCGTGTGGAGACAGCCTCATGCACACTCTGGGATAAGTCGTACTTCATGAGCAGATAGACATATGTATAGCATTCTATTGGTAGACGACAATCTACTGAAGCTTTGGCGGGATGCGTGCTAGAACATTTCCCCGCTTTGCCAACCTGAGACGCATGAGCTTCGCCAGCGCCCCGCTGCCATATGCGTGCTTCTCGAGGCACCCCGCAAGCCTACTCCCACCTCGGCTCTAAAATCGCCGCCAGAATCAGCCGTAGTGGAAACGCCAGCGGTCAACGCCCGGAAGCCTCTCTTCCCCAACCACTATCCTCTCGCCTCTCAAGGACATGACCCACTCGATGCACTCCTCCGCCAAGTCCAGGATGCGAGCCTCGCCCGGTATGTCGACCAAGCATTCTGCATAAGACAGACATTCATCGCCTGTGACAGAGTCGCGCTCCATCGTGATACTGCATCTGTGCATCCGTGTCGCCGACGAGGCTCTCGACGAGCCCCGCTCGGAGAGCGAATGCTGAGGAAGGTGCGGCGAGTATTGCAATTGTGTCGAGCGGTAGGAGATACTCACCATGACCATGCAGCACAGACCTCAAGACACGTCCTCCCGCATCACAGGACATGTTGACAAGGTTCCCGGGTAAGATGATGGGGAGACACGAGCTTGCGGTCTGCGCACGCGTGTCCTCCCCGTGGTGGTACCTAGCCCGAACAGTACACCATTGTGGCCGGTCAGCAGAGGTACGTACAGCAGATATTCAGCGCCGAGTCCTGCTAATCACCCCAGAACATAGCTCTACAAGTCGATACCTGCTCGCAACAAGACTCGAGGCATGCGCAACGAGAACTCGCCTGAAGGCTGATCTATGACAGTACGTACCTGGATGTTTGTTCCGCGTTGAAAATCTTACGTTAGCTCTCAGGTCCCAGACAGCAGTTCAGACCACCAGGTCCAGCCAGAAGTCTGAGTCGTGCGAAGAAAGTCAAGTGTCGCGGTCGGAGGCGTGCACTGGCAAGTTTGTCGAGAGTGTCAGCGCGTCGAGCGCGTCCTTGCCTGTTCGGGAAGCCATGACGTCACGCGTCGTGGTTCTGACGGGAGCAGCAACGACCGAGCAGCCGACTACGATCTCGCACGAACGAGTGTACGGCGTGAGAGCAACAGCAACCCTTGAATCCAAGCGGCAAAGGTCAGCACACATATATGATGTCTCGACGTACCTGCGTCACGGTCATGCTGACTTCAAGTTTGCAGCTCGACACGATACTCACGGTCTCCAACTCACCTCCAGAAGATCAGGAGGGGTTCGCACGAGCCATTTCACAGCCAACCATGGTAAAGGGGCCAAGTACGAGCGGTAGCGAAGCTCGAGAGGAGCAAGGGACACAGGCACGTCGCAGTGGCGGCCGCTCGGAGAACATGGTGACACGTACGTACCTTGTCCGAGATGGGAGGACAACCCAACTGACCTTCCTGTGATTAGCCCGCATACTGCACCCGGCTTCAAGATGGCGCGCATACACCACGTTATGGCCTACCTTGTACGTCCAAGCCCCGAGTCATGCCAGTGCACGATGGCGGCAGCGTTGATGAGCAGCACGGCCGCGGCGAGTGAAGAACGATGAACGGTGGGCACAAGAACGGAGCGGAGGCGTGCATGGTGGTGGTGGAAGAAGACAGAAGACCGGCACCGACGCAAGGCTTCGACTTCCGACTGCTTCGCCTTCGGCAAGCGCTCATTCCCAAAATGGCGAACAACATCTTCGAGGACGCGTCCGACGCGTGTTCTGCAACTTCACCGTAAGTCTACGGCTCTCTCGGTTTTGTACTTCAAGCTTCAAGTGCTGACCTACTGTTATCGGCAGCGGTTTCTCGTTCTCGCTGCCACCTGGCGTGTGCACACCCCGGCCGACATTTCGAGCTCTCGGACGGTCGTCCGGCTGCCACAGATAGCCCGAAGACCACCGGGAATGATCAAACTACAGTGGTAGGTGATCTGCCAATGTGCCGCTGCGCCGCGGCTGTCTGACAACTACAATGGAATTGAGTTAAGCCGCGCACGGCACGTCTCCGAGATGGTGCGTTATGTTTTATATCGTTGTCCTGCCACTACTGACATGGATGTTCAAGTTCGTGTTTGACATAGGTCTCGACTCTCCCGCCAGGGCCCCAGCTCGTGAAGACCGATGTCAGTGAGGGTTCAGTTCTTTCGAGCTTCGCCCTTCGCACATTGACGATCTTCTCAGGCAGAACCTGCTTTGCTGGCCGAATTGACTTGCAGAAGCTCACAGAACCCGGACCGAGGCGCATCGCGGGGCGTGCCTGACCGTGCCTGACCGTGCCGGCACGACGGACGTCATATTATACGAAGGTATGTGCTTCTTCCGCGCCTCCGTTGCCTCATCTGGCAGGGAGACGTTGGTTTCGAAGCTGCTCGCTGTGCTAGCCGCCTCTGACTGCATGCTTTCTCTTTCCAGGCAGCCAGCGGCGGTCTGCGAATGCTGGCGGCGAGAACTGTTTCCCGACACAACGGCAGCACGTTGTGCATGCCATTGTGCACACCAGGTACGTACACGGCGTGCCATCTCCTACTGGCAGCGCGCGAACTGGCCCCGGTATTTCCCCGGGCTCGGGGGGACTTCTCTGGCACCGAGACCGCGCTCCGGGTCACACAGATTCGTCCGAGCGACAGGGTCACGCCCAGGCGACTGCGCCGCTTTCCCAGCGAATGCACACGCTAGGACGGCTTTCTGGGACGCCGTGCTGCACGCAAATGACGGGAACTTTGCGCGCGGTTCTCGGGAGCGTAGACAGCGGCGGAGGACGAAGGGAGAAGCGTATACTAGAGCGATGTACAGAGCATACAGTAGTAGCGAATACATCTCTCTTCTCCCCGAGCAAAGACCGCGAGACCGACCTCCTGCACCTCCGGGCTCCCGCAGCCACCATAAGCGACCTATTGCCTCCCCGACCCGCTCGCTCGCATGCCCAGACGAACGCCCGAGAAGCGGCGGAAGAGAGAAAAACAGACATACGGCAGACAGACATACGGGGTGCAAAGAAATATATTTCCTGAGGCGGGTGTACAGGATGTGCTACACGAGTGCGCTGCCCCGCGAGACCACCCAGGAGAACATGTCCCGATGTCCCCATACCCACCCATGCCCCTCCCTGTAACTGTGCCCCCTGTAGCTGCATAACGCACCGTTTGTTTCTCTGGCCGCCCGTTTGCTTCTCTGGCAGGAAAGACGCATGCGGACCGGCTTCGCTCCGCACACCGCCGCCGCCGCGTCTTCCCCGCACGGACGCGCCCGCTATCACGGAGTGCCTTCAAGCGACGACTCGCGTCCCGACTGCAGCGGCCCAGCCATCGTGGACGTGAGCCTTGACCTCCTTTTCTCGCACGCGTTTGAGCTTGCTGTGGTGTCGGTTCTGTATCCGGTGTCGCTCGCAGCGGAGGAACTGGTACTCGCCCGGAAGGATCTCACGACAATGGGACACCGTGCACATGCGCGGAGGAAGCGGCGCATTTGGATCCTGCGCTTCAGCTGGAGCGGGGGTTCCGGATGCCGAGGACGAGCCAGCGGGTAGGGCGGCCCCGTCGGCTGACGGGCTGTACTCCTGCCACTGCTCATCCTCTGCAGGGGGGAGCGGAGGGAGGCCTTCGGCGGCCCGTCGGGCATCCTCTTCGGATCGCAGCTTGTGCAGCTCTTGCACGGCGACCTCCTTCTCGCGCCGCCACTTTGCACGCTTGGTCGTACCGTAGTTGCGATATCGATCGCGGCACGGCTCGCACATCTTGAAGAAGGAGTTGCCTGCAATGAGCGTCTTGCAGCCCTTGATGGAACAGAAACGCGGCGGGAGGGGGCCCTCGGACGATTCCGACGAATCCACGGTTGGCCCCGATGTGATGCGTGTAGACAGACTGAAGTTAGGGACTGCCTTGAGAACCTCGGCGAGTATCGGGTGAATCTCAGGCACTGCAGCAGGTGGTGGAGGAGCAGCGGACGGGGATCGCGTATGGGATGTGTGCGGCTGTCGAGGTGGCTGCTGAAACGGATGCGGGGGCGGCTGCTGTCGTTGGTGGTCGCCGCGTGCAAAGATGTCGCGGCTGGGGACAGGCTGCAGCGCGGATCCTGGCAGGGTCAATGCGCCCGCAAGCTCAGATGTTTGCGAGAAGAGGCGAGGATCGATCGCTTGAGGGTCCCATTCTGCTGGAAACTCGAAATGCACGTCCTCGTTCGCCACTTGGGGATCCTGCGGATGGGACTGAGGATAGTCAGCTCACACACTCGTTGAGCGTGCGCACGGAGACAGAATGGGCTGGAGCGGTTACTTCGTATCGCTACACTTGTCCTTGCCTCAGACGCAGGACAAGGCCTCTCCTCAGCCTGTTGCTTCTCCCGCGAGAGCGAAGGCGATAATCTGGCGATGCGGCATGCGAACCACTGCAGTCAGCTTGGTCCATATCGCAGCTGGGGGAGACCTCAGCGTGGCCACCCCCACGGATCGGGAGGTGAGCCCCTTCCTTCAGACATGGCTTATAGACGTCGCAAGTAATACGAGTCGGCAGAGACCATGCGCACATACAGGGCTTATCTTTGGCTCCTTCGCCGTTCTCTGGAGCCAGAAATATCGCGACGCTTGACTTTTGCCTTGAGCTGCTGCATCACCACCTGCTCCTCCGGTGTCGCGGCAGATCCATGTCCGTCTTGCAGCAGCCATCCCGTGTGGCCTACCCGAAAGAGCGCAGCTGCGTCCCAGCAATCGGTCGACTCGAGCGAAGAGCAAAGAGAAGATGACTAAGAGTGGTCAAGCAACGCGCACTCTTGACCACAACAAAAGTCAGGACGCGTCGCATGCGTCGTACGCACGCTTCCACCCAGATCTTGCCATACTCTCGCGGGCCAGACGTTATAGGGTGCGGTCATGATTGAAATCAGATATGACGGGCGCATATATGCGCTAGTACTGCTCAGTGCTGTCCAAAGACTGAGTTTCATCGCTGCTTCTAACGATCCGCGGGATGCATTAGGATGCATTGCATCGCTTCGGCTCGCACCAGAGGATTCGAGCACATAGTGACGTCCCTGACGCGTCTATACCAATTCATCAGACGATTAGGGCATGGTCTCGTTCTGGGGGATTGTCCGTTCTCTTTCTTTCGACCGCGCCCTAACCGTCCCGGAACGAGACTCGTCTGCATAGTGGCACGGGTGGAAGGGGAGGTCCAATATACTCGGCTTCAGAAGGGGCGCGAACGCAGCGGGAAAATAATATATAGGATAGCGACATTACCTCGTACTGGCGCGACGGGCCCGCGACGGGCTGCTCCTGCTCCCCGTCGTCCTGCGGCATCCAGACGACCTGTCCGTTCTGCGCGGCAGAGCCATTGAGGAGAGCCTTCTCCATCTTGCGTTTCGCGCGTTTCGTCATGGCATACATGCGGTGTCTGCCGCGACAGTCCTCGCACATCTTGTTGGAGTAGCCGGCGGGGA
>WJSG01024089.1:0-13489 GCA_016618145.1 Sanghuangporus lonicericola | reverse complement strand
GACAGAGATTCCGCTGTCTGGCAAGTGAGATGGAAGTGGGTTGCAAGGGGAGTACAATCAGCACAACAATCGCGACGGTTACGATTGCCGTGGAATACATCAGCAGAAGTTCGAACCGCGAGCGGTGCTTGCGAGGGGGCCGCCCGCTCGGGCTCGCTCGCGACCGTCCATGAGCGCCACATGCGCATATCCTGCTTGCGTATGATCGCGCGTGGTTGTGAGTTCTAGACTACTGTATGCGAACGGCAGCAGCTTGCTCCCTTCTATAGCATAGAATCAGATGTCAACTGCACTACATAGTGGACGCTAAGGAGCAGAAGTACTCCAGTATTACTCTCCGCCAGGTTTCCGCTCGTCGGACGTCCTTGGATATGTTTGCCCTTAGCGGAGATGGTCGGAGATCAACGGCAATAACAAGCGCTGACTGATCTATTATCAGGTCCAGCGGACGGACGACATCTCCTCTCCCTCTCTCTTGCTCTCCCTACATCCTCGAACCTCCAATACCGACCTCTCCGATGCTTGCAAGGACAGGACGATATGAGCCAGGCCATCTGGAGTTGAGAAGCACCAAGTATCAGCGAGGCAATCAACCCACATCCTCCCGGAGTCCGGGTCAAGTCTTCGCACCGCCTGCTCTCCCTGGCCTGTGTGTACCTTTCGAGCTTCAAGCTGCGTCTCCTTGCCCGGTTGGTCGCATGATTCTATCTCCTCGTCCACTCTCCTGTGCTGTTATCTGCCGTGGCTCGCTCCGCTTTTTCCCGTCATCTCCTGTGGCCGGCCCTGGGTCAAAACCCCTCAACTGCTGTCATCTGCTGCTGCATCTCCCGTCGCTCGCTCGCTCTTTATGGCTCTTGCACTCGTCTGTGGCTAACCCGCTGTCATCTGGCCACTCTTGTGACTCACCTGCTTTCGCTAAGTATCGCCCCCTTGTCTCATTGGCTCGTCTCGCCCCCTGCCCATGATCACTCTTCTGTGCTGCTGCTTGTGTTGCCTGCCCCACCATGCCCGCCCCTCTCGCCCCGCCTATCTATTCATTCCGTCTTCTGAATTACCCAGTCATCGTATGCGTAGACCACGTTGCACTTCATGTATAGTCCCGCGTCGCACTATCGCACATGTCTACCTTCTATACGAGTCTGTCGTCCTCGTCTGTATATCTGGATGGTTGAATATATCTGTTTTTGACTGCCAGAACACTTGGACCTAGTAGTGTAGTACCGAGGGATCAGTACCAACCTCGCCTGCCTGCTCATCCTCTCTCGCAACCCCAGCATGCGCTCCCGATGCCCCGCAAGCCCCGGAATCCTGGAAGAGCTCCACTTGCGCACCTGCCGCTCGTGGTCGCTCGCGGCGAGGTTAGGGGACGCTCGGCACTGCCGTGTCTAATACCTCGTGGTCATATCCGCATATACGCAGGCGCTCCGCTCGTGCGAGAATATCTCGCTCGTCGTCGCTCGTGAGCCCCCTCGAGCAAAATGCGGATTTGCCGATGTAATCAGTAAGCCTTACTACTTGGTAACAGCGCCCAGCAAGGTTTTGATGGATAATAATCACATACATCGTACCAAATAACCTTGGGCCTTGCAACTTCCGCGCCGATTCTGTGATGCGTTCTAGAGCGAGACGGCACAGAAGGGACCCTACGCATACATGCTTTGCTGGTCCAGACAGCGTTGCCGCAGTGTTGACAAGCGTAAGACACGATGAGGCAGTACCACAAGCTCGAGAGTATCCATGTGAGCGATTCGAAAGCCATCGAGAGTTGTTAGTTGTCCGCAAGATTGTCCGAGGCAGGGCAGCGGAAAGTACGTATGCTTACTAGCAAAGTATAAGTAGTACTAAGTATACTAATGCAGTAAGTCTCGAGTAAGAACGAGTAAGTAAGCCGGTTTGATTACTTACTAGATTCCGCACTTACGCCTACTTACAAGAGCTCTAAGGTCAACCTGGAGGCATCGGAACGCAGTGAATGTCTTTTGCGCGGTGGCGGTTGGCTTTGAGCAAGCGAGACGCGTCGCGACGCGCCCGACGCGTCGGTCAAGTACAGAGATGACGTAATCCCTGTCTAGAGTCCGATGACTCGGAATTGAGTTTCCGCTTACTCGGACATTGAATGCTGCCAATCTCAGAAAGCCCCCCTACTCGCGGACGTTCCTCTACCTTCAACATCAGCAGGAGACACTGTCTGAAGGTCCTCAGATATGTATGGATGCCCTGCGATGCGGTTGCGCGGAAGAGTGTCGGAGGGTAGCAGACGCCGCCGAGCGTATTGCACCCGGAGCGTCGGCGTTGCCGATCTTGGCAATTGGAGCGCTGAGTAAACCCGACTGGAATTACCGACTCGCCTTACATAGACATTTAGAAGTATCTCGAATGTATTTAGCTAGGTATAAATACAGGACGGATGCGAGCAGACTCGCCATCCGTGTTCTACTCAAAATCGTCTGTCCTCGCTCGACTCTCGACAGGTTATGAGCCCTGCGTAGCTCTGACCCCGTATCCGTACCCGTTCCCGTTCCCGTCTCCGAACCCGATCCCGATTCCGATCCCGCTGTTCCGATCACGATCACTTTCCGAATTCGTACTCATATCTCGTTCCTGAATCTTACCCCTATCCTCTGGTTACCTTCTCATCATGTCAGACGACTCGTCTTCCGCTTCCTCGTACCGCATCGAGCCCCTCAAGGGCGACAACTATGTCACCTGGCGTATCCAGATGACTGACATTCTCGCTGAGCTTGACTTGTGGGACTACGTCGCCGGCGATCGCACGACTGCTCCCGCAGATGAAGCTCGAAGAGCCGATTGGAAGAAGAAGGACTCGAAAGCGCTACGCGCTATTCGACTACGCCTCGCGAAGGATGTCCTCGTGTACGCCCAGGACGCCGTCTCCGCAAAAGACGCCTGGGATACCCTCGCCGACACGTTCCAGCCCGTTGGGCCTATCGGCATCGTCACAGCGCGCCGTAAACTGTTCCGTGCGCAATGCCCCGACACTGGAGACGTGGAGGAACATCTGCGGCAGATGCGTACGTACCGATCGGAACTCCATGCCCTCGGGCAGGAGCTCTCCGACACGGACTTCTCAATGACAATACTCACGTCATTACCAGATTCGTGGGACGCGTTTATCCGCGTAATCGACCCCACGGATCTCATGCCGCCGGCAGCTGGCCAGCCCGCCAAGCTGTCCTCCGCCAAGCTCATTGCCCGCATTCTGCAAGAGGAGCGACGCCTCAAGCAGCGCAGCGCGGACTCTGAGACAGCGCTGTTCACCCGGAACGCGCGCAATGATGCGCGCGGCTCTGGATTCACCTGCTTCAACTGCGGCCGACGCGGGCACAAGCAGGACCAGTGCCGCGCACCGCCTGCTTCCGCTGAGCAGCGCGCTCGTATTCAACAGACTGTCCGCTCGTCGCGGCAGTCCCCCCGATCATACCCACAGCGTGCAAACATCGCCGAGTCCGGTAACTCGGGCGACTCACCGCACGATGCCGGCCGCACGCCCGAGCAAACTGGACACGTCTTCGGGACCGTCTGGGTTGCTGAAGACACCGCTGCACCTGAAGAGGACGTCGCGCTCGCCGCCGCAGGCGACGCATGGTACCTCGACTCGGGTGCGACCTTACATATTTGTAAGGATCGCATCTCGTTCTTCGAATATCACGAGACCCCAGGCAAGACTATCAAAGGTGTCGGCGGGCACGAGGTCCCGCAACTCGGACGCGGTACCGTGCCCCTTGTCTCACACATAGGCAACAAGCTATCGAACGAGCTGACGCTCTCCGATGTCGCGCACATCCCCGCCGCCACGCACAACCTCATTTCGGTATCGCGCATCACCGAACGAGGCGCGCGCATCACCTTCCACGGCGACAAGGTCGAGATTCGTGGCCCGACGGGAGATCTCATCGCGACCGGCTCGAAGTCCGGCCGCCTGTACCGACTCAATGTGGAATCGAGTCCGGAGTGCGTTTTTGCTGCAATTACCGCGCGTACGTGGGACGAATGGCACCGTATCTACGCTCATCTCAATCACGATTACCTCCGCCGACTCGCACGCCGAGGTCTCGTTGTCGGCATGAATGTCGACGAATCGATTCCTGCATCCGAACAATGCCCGTCTTGCATCGCCGGCAAGCAACGAGTCAAACCTTACCCTCAAAAGTCACACACCGAGGTGGCCGACATCGGAGATCTCACGGTGGCCGACATGTGGGGACCAGCCCACATCAAGGGCATCAACGGCGAACTGTATCTCACCGTGTACACAGACGTCAAGTCCCGCCACCGCGTCCGTTACTTCTCGCGCGACAAAACACAACAACTCCATTTTCTGCAGTCATACCGAGCCTTCCTGAAGACGCAGGTTGGCAAACGGATGAAGGCCTTGCGCGTGGATAACGGCAAAGAATTCGTCAATGATGCAATCAAAACGTATCTCCGATCGCACGGAATTCGTCTCGAACTCACCGCACCATACTCGTCCGCCCAAAACGGCATAGCTGAACGATCGTTCCTGACGATCTTCAATGCCGCCCGCGCAATGCTCTTCCAGCACGATCTCCCTACGTTCCTATGGCCAGAAGCGGTATCCTACACCATATACCTCGCGAACCGCTCTCCCACACGTGCACTGCCTGACAAGACTCCGTTTGAGGCCTTTTGGGGCCGAAAACCGAATGTCGCGCACTTGCAGGAGTTTGGCGCTGACTGCTGGGTCCTTCGACAGGACACGGCGCTACACAAACTCGCCCGGAAATCAAAGCCGTGCAAGTTCATGGGATTCTCCGAGGAATCCCGTGCTTACCGTTACTACAACCCAGAGACGCGACAAGTCCTAACGTCACGCAATGTCATATTCGACAAAGGCCAAGTCGAGGCCGAGGGGGAGCCCGCGGTCATCACCTTGCCTTCGGCGGCTGAGGGGGAGAGTACTGAGCAGCAGCCACCTGCGGCTGATCCGGCGGGCGCCCCGAGCGTGCCTGTTCCTGTCCCCGCAGCCTCAAAACCCACCAAACCGTCGCCTTCTCAGATTCCGATCCGCCGCCCACCGAGCGAACGGTATGCGCAACGATTCGCT
The DNA here is from genome assembly GCA_016618145.1 of Sanghuangporus lonicericola. Lineage (NCBI taxonomy): Eukaryota > Fungi > Basidiomycota > Agaricomycetes > Hymenochaetales > Hymenochaetaceae > Sanghuangporus > Sanghuangporus lonicericola. Next base: position 8,403 of record WJSG01024089.1, on the reverse strand, counting down.
GCTGAAGGCCGCCCGGATTTCCGTGCAATCCATGAAGGCCGTCCCTTCCGCCCCATCAACAATCCGTCGACCGCACGCACAGCACCGGGCTGGGAGCATGTGGTACCGGACTCTTCAAACGTCGCAGTCGACATCACTGAGGATGCCGACGAAGACTTTGCACTCCTTGTCAACTCGAATGACGACCCGCAGTCCCTCGCAGAAGCCCTGTCACGCCCTGATTGGCCTGACTGGAAGTCTGCGATGGACCGCGAGATCGACCAACTCGAGCGCATCGGCACATACGAGCTGATGCCGTGTCCGCCCGACCGAAAACCCATTGGTTGCAAGTGGGTATTCCGTCTCAAGCGCGACGCGGAAGGCCGGATTGTCAAGCACAAGGCCCGATTAGTTGCACAGGGATTCTCCCAGATCCCTGGTGTGGACTACGTCGAGACCTTCGCTCCGGTTATCCGGCTCGAGACTCTCCGAATCCTTCTAGCGCTAGGCACGATACTCAAGCTCGACATGCAAGTGGTCGACGTCGTGGGCGCGTACCTGAATGGACATCTCCAGGAGGAGATCTACATGCGCCAGCCCCCGATGTACGAGAACGGCCGCCCCGAGGCATGCCGCCTCCTCCGCACGCTCTATGGACTCAAGCAGTCCGGACGCGAGTGGAATGCCGAACTCGACGCCTCATTTGCTCAGATAGGATTCAAGCGTCTCATCTCCGACCAGTGCGTGTACATCCGCACTTCAGGAGACAAGATCTGGATCGTCGGTTGTCATGTTGATGACATGATCACCCTCGCATCAACCGCTGCCGACTCTGACGCGCTGCACCAGGAACTCGAGGCTCACTTCGAGATTTCCAAGCTTGGGAAAGCACGACAGATGGTCGGCATCGAGGTCGACCAGGACGAGCACGCAGGTACTCTGACAATCCGTCAGACCCAGTACATTGACCGCATGCTCGCCAGATTCGGCATGACCGATGCGAACCCAGTCGACACGCCCATGGACCCGAACTCTCGGCTTCGTGCCCATAACGGCGACACCGATCCAGAACTCCGGTCGCTCTACCAGTCCATTGTCGGCTCACTCATGTACGCCGCCATTGGCACCCGTCCCGACATTGCTCACGCCGTCCAGCAGCTCAGCCAATATGCTAGCAATCCCAGTCCCGCGCATCTCACTGCTGCCAAGCGTGTTCTCCGCTACCTCAAGAGCACGCGCACCCTCGGCATCACTTATCACGCCCACGCGGACCGCATTGCACCCATTGGCTACTCGGACGCTGACTGGGGCAACGATCTAGACGACCGTAAGTCTATTTCGGGCCAAGTCTTCCTCCTTGCCGACGGCCCCATCACCTGGTCTTCGCGCAAGCAGCGGACGGTTGCCAAATCAAGTATGGAGGCCGAGTACATGGCCGCGAGTGCAGCTACTTCAGAGATAGCATGGCTACGCACGCTCCTCGGCGAACTCGGATTCCCTCAAGCCGGACCGACCCTGCTCTATGTCGACAACCAGAGCGCGATCGCATCCGCACACGCGCAGACGTCACACGCGCGGACCAAGCACATCGATATCCACTACCACTTCATACGGGAGCGGATCACCTCAAACGAGGTGCAGGTCAGCCACTGCGCATCCGAGGACAACCTCGCCGATGCTCTCACGAAGGCGCTCCCTCGACCACGCCACCAGTCGCTCGTCGCGCGCATGGGCATGCGTGCTTGAACGCTCGACGTCGAGGGGGAGTGTCGGAGGGTAGCAGACGCCGCCGAGCGTATTGCACCCGGAGCGTCGGCGTTGCCGATCTTGGCAATTGGAGCGCTGAGTAAACCCGACTGGAATTACCGACTCGCCTTACATAGACATTTAGAAGTATCTCGAATGTATTTAGCTAGGTATAAATACAGGACGGATGCGAGCAGACTCGCCATCCGTGTTCTACTCAAAATCGTCTGTCCTCGCTCGACTCTCGACAAAGAGCGAACACGAAGAGCAGTTACACAGCGAGTTTTCCCTGATTTAGAAAACGGTTTCCTGATATGGCGACCGAGATGTTTTACAATAGAAGATGCTTTCGCCGTCGCGGGGGAAGACACGTACGTCGGAATCTCTCCACCATTGCCAACTCTCATCTCACACAACCATAGTCTCAGTCTGTCCACGCTGGCGTCGCGCAACTGCTGCCAGCACGCTGGCAGCTCAAAATTGCAAGGTCAATGCTCTAGGCAATAGTCGGCATATGTTTCCTCGGCAGATCTGCGTCTCTGGCCATGGTCGAACGCTCGCGAGAAGTTCCAGCTGAGTTGCATCGCGCCTTGGACTGTCTTGTCCGTCTCGTGCTCTCTTTCGATTCATCTGCTCTGGTTGATCCGTCTTGCGACATTTGTGTGGCATCTCCACGTCCACCTCCGACACCAGGTTCCCCCGACATTCGTTGGTGATCCTGATCACCATCGTCCTCGTCCCATCCGTGGCGGCGTCCTTCCCGTGCACTATGTCTGCCACAGTTCCGACGACGTGCGGGTCGTACGTGTCGTACTGCGTGAACGGGACGCCCGGTGAGCAGTACGCGATCGGTGAGAGGGCAAGGATCTTGACGCGTCTGCCCACTCGAACAGGCTCCGATGACTGTACCGCCAGACGGTACTTATGCCGCTCTCCTCCGATGTGGTAGATGTCGGAAACCGGGTTTTCGACACCTATCCATTTTGCGAGGAGCAGCAGCACGGGGTCGGGTTTGGGAGGAGGGATGGCGATGGCACGGGCGATGTTGACGGTGTGTGTGTTCACTGGTTGTATCTGGTGCCGTTGCCGGTCATTCGTGATTTCGTGCAACATGGCGATACGCCAGCAGTGAGAGCGGACGGTCAAGATGAAGCTCGAAGTACAGGCCGCGTATGATAACTCGTGGGCTGCACGAGGCGTCCGTTCCGACGTCTCAGCTGTCTGACAGCGAAGCTCACATATCTATTCGGCGCACGCAGCAGCCATGCTCAGAGTGGCGGCTGACGACTGGCGTGAATCCTCAAGGGAGTTAGCGTGAGTCCTCAGTCTCCGAGTCTCCCTGAAGTAGTCTCGCCAGCCAGACGTTATAGGCGCGGTTCTGCCTCGTCCAAAAAGGGAAGGAGAACGGGACAGAGGATGAGACAGAACCATGCGTATGACGGGCGGATTGCGTTCTGGGATGGTGTCCGTTCTCCTTCCTTTTTCGTCCGCACCCTAACCGTCTGGGAACGCGACTATCCCTGAAGCTGAAGTACTTCTCTCCTATGCTGCTTGATACTGGTCTCGTACCCATCCGTAGTAGGATCGCACTCCGACCACCGCATCCGGTGCGATTATACTACGGATGGGTACGAGACCACTTGATACTCAGAATTGTCCCTCTGGTTGCGAGCTGGTCCTTGTGGGCGGTCACGTATCTGGCCTACCGCGCGCCCCTCCACCCTTACCGCGCTCTCCGCGAAGCGTACTATGATCTCGCTACTCGAGGACAGTGGAGTGACCACCGGCATGTGCCTCGAGCTCCGCCCGAGCCCGAGCCCGTGCTGGTACCGCTCATACTCTTGCTCACGGAGGTCCTCTCTAAGAAGGACTTCACTGAACTTGAAGTGGCTCCCGCCCACTGCGCTCGCCACAATGACAGGCAGACTGCACAAGGCACACATCGAGCCGACACAACCGTACAAGTCACAGCACATTGTCAAGCCAGGTTTGCCCAAAACTCGTCGTTCGTCCGACATCCCGTTCGGAGCCTACGCGCATGACACAAGCTTGTCCACGAGGCTCCGCCGGCTGGCTGACAGGGGCCGCACGCGGTGTAATTGTCTTCTGTACGTATTCGCGCTACCATTGGAGTTCTGCCCAAGCGGAAGGCCCCATCAGGCACTTCCGCATACGCGCCGCGGAGGCGTGGGCATGGTAATACACGACTATTCGCCGTCGTTCAAGATACTCATAAGTGGCGGTCGAGTTCTGTGCGCCCGCCCTTTGACTTACCACCACAATCCCCATCTTTCCCCTAATTTTCACCGACTCATGGAATCTTCAGGACATGCCTGTCTCCCCACCGAGGTTGTAGAAGAGATCCTCGAAGCGACATGGAACTCTACCATCTCGACGGATGAGCGCAAGTCGCTGCTCTCCGCCTTTGCCCGAGCTGACCCCGTCCTGCACGGGCTACTCACTCGCTCCGCGATGCGCTTCGTGATTCTCGACGTCACCGGCTTCAGTACGGACGATCTTGACCTCTATGCTGCGCTTGCGGACCGCGCTGCGACAGAGGCAGGCGCTGACGTCGACTCGCAGCCTCAACTGAACTCGTACTACAACATCGAAGTCCCCGGTGACAACGTGCTTGCGTTCCGCGCGGACCTCTTCAAGAATTCACACCTCCGCATCGAAGGACTCACGGGCGCAGGCGACCAGCCCCACCGCCACCGTTATGTCTCCGACCCCCACCGCCCTACCTGGGGGTACGTCCTCGTGAAACTCACAAACATCATCCCCGACGCACGGTCTCTCACCCTCGCCTTCTCACCCTCCTCTCTCTGGCTGGTCGCGAAGCAAATCGTACCCGCTCTGCTCTTCCCGACGCTCCGCTCCTTCCCGAGCCTGCGGAGCGTGCACTTCTCCGTGTTCTTCGAGGTCCTCAATTTTGCGAGCCACAGCGCCGCCCCGCCGACCGTCGCGCAGGTGACCTCCCTGCGGCTCACGCACGTCCCGACCTGCGAGTGCTCGAAACGGGACTCGCGCCCCCGCCGCGCGGACGGACACCTCGAATGCTGTCTCGCTGCGACGCTGCTCGAGTGTTTCCCGAACTTGCAGCACTTGCACCTCGAGAACCCTGTGTTCCTGAAGATGCTGTATCCGCCTGCGTCGCTGCGGATGCTGACGCTCGACGCCCCGCCCGTGCAGCGGATTGAGGGGCGGGAGCCGTTCAGCTCGCTTCTCGAGTACAACCTCGCTGCGGCTGTCAAGCGCGGGTTCATGGCTGCGCCTGCGGCGGCTGACAGGGACGAGGGCGATTCGGAGGACAGGCCGTGGAGGAGGAAGATCGTGGTGCGGACGGGCGCGGGGGAGCCGTTTGGGTGGTTGGCCGCGCAGGCGGCGTGCGACGAGGCGGAGATCGAGCTCGTCCAGGCGGTTGTGTATGCGGAGCCGGACGTGCGAGTGGACTCTGTGCTCGAGCTTGGGGCTGTCAAGGGTTCTTCGGCGGGGAGTGTGCTGAAGAGTCCGACGGTGCTTGAGGCTGCGAAGATGACGGCGCTTTAGACGTGGCTGGCACTGTGCGGTCAGGCCGAAGCTGCACTTACTCGTGTTTTGTCAGTAGCTCTTGCAATATAACAGCTCGCGATAAGTCTACGTGAGATCGGTTTAGTGCGCGACTGGTTACGACGCCAGACCAGGACTTCGCTGGTGGTCGAGTGACTTCCAGGACCACAGTTCGCGTCCTGGGCTTGCGCCGCCGTGGTCGGGGTGATATAAGGCCAACGCTGATGACAGGTGTAGAATGGCTCTTGTTGGACACGAAGCGGCTCTGGTGATCGTTGAGGGTGCGGTCGAGGAAAGTGTTCCGCGAGTTCGCGTCGAGGCTAGAACGCGTACGAGAGATAGAGAAGGACTCGGTAATCTGAGTTGACATTGGTAGCCGAAGCCATGATATGTGAGGAGACTCGCGACAGATCTGGGGATCACTGGGAGTACGGAGAACCGTACTCGACAGCATTCTCGAACAGGATGCCCAATGGCCATGTGGTCTTCTTCTGCCCCTTCCCCAACGTTCCGTCGACGTCGCCTGCCCATGGTCGGATCTTCCTGGACCACAGATTCATCAACAGCTCGCCTTCCCGAGGGCTGAGCTCGGGTGGGTACTCCGGTCCAGTATATGACGGATTGGGCCGAATGGGATCTGACTCGAGCGAACGGAGCACGCGTATGACCACGACGCGCTTTCCGGAGTGCTCTGGGAGTGAAGATGGTTCGAAGCAACATATCGCCCTGCCCGATGAGCGCAATTTTGTTAGATCTGCAAACGGGAGCTTGAGCATGTGCTAACCTGAGAAGGGTCCATGCCGGACACCAGCCGCAGGGAGCAATTCCACATAGTGAAACTGAGTGTGCGCTATACTGTTCCTGCTAACGAACGGTGTGGTCTAGCGCGAGATCGAATGGCTGGCCGAACGCATGCAGGTATCGGTTTCCCATCAGGTGCCCGCCGTTGTAGTGCTGACGGTGTTCCTGTGCCGCTGCCAAGTCCATCACTTGCTGCGGGACTGCCTTATCGACAGCGGTGAGGAGGTGCCGGAGGGGCTCATGTTTCTCAAATTTGGCGATGACCGAAAAGGGGGATGGTCCAAGGGACTCCGCGGTCGGTCATGAGATCGAGCCCGGAAGGAAAGTCGGTGGGATCATCTGAAGCAGTGACGCGGAAACGGAGCTCTCCTGCAAGGGGGGGTGCACGAGTTGGTCGATGGTAGTACAGGAAGCCACCGATGGAGACGGGTGAGAGACTTTGATTTGTCCGCGGAGAGTGCGGAAGCACCAGTTGGACCCTACCGGGGAAGAAGGGGGTGTATACGTGAAGCTGGCATGAATGCTGCGAATACCTGACTGTTGTTAAATGGTCCGTTGGGGTGAGTTTCGATGGGTTTAATGTGCCGATAATCACTGTTCCGGGGCGCCGTTTGATGGCGGCCCCGACTTTGGACGTGCCAGCTCCTGGCGGGGGCAAGAGTATGTCGTCGCTAGGTCGGGTGGCTGAAGATATGAAGGCACGCATTGGACCGTATGTACGAGCGGAGAAGGTGGCAGGAGTTGACACGGTGTAGAGACCTGAACGGTCGGTGCGCAATCGGAGCTCACGACGCATACGCGGCCACCACCCCGAGAGGTGCGAGACGCGATGCGCTAGCCTGAGCCAGCATCCGGACTTCAAAGCGGAATCAAGGTCGCGCTCATCAGTATTTTGTGGTTAGCATCTGCTCGGAACACATACCGTTGTAACAACCGCGAGGGTTCGAGTCGTAAGTAGTAAGTACTGCCCACGAGTGCTGCCAAGACCTTCGTGTTCGCGAAGCGGCTGGAGAGAATAATATAAAAGTCATATAAGTGCAATCAAGAAGATAGTGTGGCTCATAGAACGTACTGAAACTTCACCTGAAGGTAGGAAATCAACTTGTTGAAGCGACCGTAGCCGGCAATTCCCGCTGGTCTCGGCCAGCGCTAAGGCTGCCTTTCCCGGCCTTTGCGCCGCTTGCACACTGTCCACTGTTCTCTCGGTACATTCTATGCCATCCATTCCTGGCACTCTGCCTGTGTCTCTATTCCATCCTCCAACACGTGTCCACGTGTCCTGGACTAGGTCTGTCGAAACGCGGAGCGATCACACCCGCGTCCGTACACAGATACCGGTCGCCAGTAGTCTTGCGGCAACAGGAGGAGGTAACCTCGCCGGAAGCGGCGAGACGAGGCAACGCGCAACGTTGAGTCAAAATTACCTGCAGGCATCTAGCGTGATAGCTCTCGGAGGAGAAGAGGGGAATGTACGATAGAGACATGTGGTGCGGGCCGGCATGGTATGTGTTCCCATCTCCATGCACCTTCATCCACCCCATTGTTGTGTGCTCAGGAGCGCAGACGCGAGGTGCGTATCCTCTCGAAATGGCCTCAAACCGCTTTCTGCTGGAGAGCGACCAGGCATCGTGGACGCCGGAGGCTGTGAGCCCGAGTTCAGTCGAGCAACATGTGTGCGACGCTGTCATGTGCGTGCAGTTCCGCTATGCCGTACTTTGTCTATAGCATATGAACCCCGCTCTGCTGTGCGTTTTAAGGACGTCGGAGGACGCAGACCGGGGTGAAATTGCAAGTACCCCGAGTCGCTACAGGCACGTATTGCTCATCGTGTACGTATTTTGGGCTGCCCTAGATGTCTGGTGTCTATTCCTCCCCGTACTTACCTCCGGAGCCCGACCTCGAGTCTTACTGTCGTGGTAAAGGAATCGCGGTCGGGAACTCGGGTTGGACTGGGACCGGAACACGCTCGGTAAGCACTTCCTTACTCAGCAAACGGTCTGCAGAGCGCGTACCGTTCTCGTCAGTCAGCTCGAACCTTCTGGGCGCTCGCACGACTTGTATGTTCATCCCGCAGTTTTTCACTCCATGCTCGTCTCGGCGTCCATATCCGATATGTCGCGAGCGACGGTACCCAGGCCTATAAAACCAGCCCCATCGCGACCTCCCTCTTCACTTTTCCTCCCTGTCCCAACTCCCGGTGAGATCCCACGATCAACGCGATAAGACATACTACCATGGCACCTCTTTTCAACGCGCCCGCTCCCAACGTCCCGTACTTCGTCCCACGGCAATACCCACCTGCCGGTACCGCGTTCGACCCCCAGCCAG